>VZZY01002861.1:164781-292581 GCA_013400335.1 Eurystomus gularis
GAGGGCGGGAAGCCGAGCGGCGGTTGCTCCCCAAGGGCGGTTGTGGCGAGGCCGGGCTCCACAGACGTCCCCCTCATCCCTTGCAGCCTTTCTTGGACGGGGAGGGGAAGAAGGTCTGAGCTGGCAGAGAGGTCCGTTGAGGCCCAGCTCGGAGGACTGGGTCGTTGGTGTGAGGAAAAGCGCTCAGAATCCCCATGGTAAGGCAGTGAGTGGAGTGGAAGCTTTGCTGCTGCTCCCCCTGCTCTTCGGGGAATCCCTGGCACTAGTCTTTAGAAAATGGTTTCGACCCGAAACCCATCCTACACCTTCACACGGACTCGTAGTTGTAGGGCTGTGTTTTGATACAGTTTGAGTACTTTTGGAGAAGAGGGCTTTTCTGAGGCCGTGGTTGTTCCGGGATTAGGATAGAGAGGCAGGATCGTTTAGGAGTAGTCAGGTATGTCAGGCTTCCTTCACTCTCCTTCCTTAATACTGGCAGCTGTGTAGGTGTCCCAAGTCGAACATCTCGG
Organism: Eurystomus gularis; assembly: GCA_013400335.1. Taxonomy (NCBI): domain Eukaryota; kingdom Metazoa; phylum Chordata; class Aves; order Coraciiformes; family Coraciidae; genus Eurystomus; species Eurystomus gularis. Next base: position 165,291 of record VZZY01002861.1, read on the forward strand.
GTCTAGGAAGGACAGCAGCAAGTGCTGAAACTTGGGGAATGGAAGATCTGGGGTCTGTACTGAACAGTGTTTTTGTTACCTTCTTGCAGCCAGGTCTTATTGAGGAAAATTGCCGTGCTTTTTGTTGCTTCTCTGTACCTTTCTGGGAACAGCTGGTGCTTTCCTTTACTGTCCTAACCCAGCTATTAAGTTGGCTGTCTTGAGTCTGAGCTGTCTTTGCAAGCTTATTCACTTGGCCCTGGACCATACCTCATCTGCAGCTGGCTTATTCTTACCAGTAGACAGTTACTGATGTTTGGGGCAATAGTTGGAGAATGATTGGGAAACATTCATTTGTTTCTCCGGTTTGAGGAATTCCTCTCCTACTTCCACCACGTATGGTATTGGTTCCTGGTAACAGTCATGGAGGTAGTGCGTAGTTAATCCTCACCTGCTTCTGTATCCTCAGCTGTGCTCGCACCAGTCTCTTTCTTGGGTAGGACACAGCTGCTGCTTAGGCTTAATATACATATATACTAGGCAGGGTGTGGGGAGACAGTATGTAACTTGGATTATTGTATGTCCAGCTTTCATGTACTCCTAAGATGAAAATGCACAAGCATCACATTTAAGTGGTAGTTCAGTGTCTGTCTTGCCACATGCATCTGTATGATTGTGCGCTGTTACATGTAATTGGTGCCACTTTGGAAAAAAAACCCACAACATAATTCTTATTCAGCACATTTAATTTTTAAAACTTGATATTCATGGTTCGTTCCTGTCCAGTGCACAAGCTGTTTTGCTTGTGTGTGATAAATGCAGTTGTGTTTTGGACAAACAGAATAGCTAAGGCCAGAAAGGGGGATGGGGATCTGTGCCTAAGCTCACATGAACTCCAAGTATGGAAAAATTCTTCTGAAGTAGCGTGAAAATCCCAGTAGCCTGGAAGAAATAACTATTGCATTGTTTAGAAAAAGCTAACAAGTTAGTGATGTCTGTAGATCAAAGAGAAAATTGCTTAAAAAAAGCGTAGAGACCTTCATAAATAACACTCATGCCATCTCAGAGGGAGCAGAATTCAAGCCAGCTGAAATAATATGTTGAAATGGTGCAAGACTCTTCTCTGGGTGGGTAAAAGAAATTTTTAAGTTGATTCTGAGGAAGATGGTAGCCAGCAGCTTTAGTTGATCTGTGCTTTTGTTAGCCATGGAGAGAAAGCATATGTAAAGAAGAGCAAGTCGGTTGCTGCATCCTTTAGTGTATTGTTAAAGTGATGAGTTGTGTTCCAAAGAAAAAGCTGTTGTTACTGCAGCAACAAAAACTATTGTGGGATTTTTCACTTCTTTGGCAGAGCTTGTGAATTCAATCATAAACTTCATTGTGAAAAGAGAACGCTTTCTGGAGATCTAGGGATTAGCATATTTTCAGTGCTTTGCAAAGTACCTGTAACGATTATTTCAGGGATGTGTGAGTTTGTTTTTGTTTTGTTTTTTTTTTGTCTCTGAGGAAGGGCTTAAAAAAATGGTTAACAATGAAAAACTCATGAGGCAAAAACCCTTAACAGTGCTAGTGGGTCTGCTATTACCATTACAGACTTCCTTCTGTAAATGGTAAAAATAGCTGGTTTGACTGAACTGCTGACAGAAAGGAGTGTTGTCTTATTAGATACTCATCATTTGTGGTGAGTTTGCTAAAATATGTTGTATTTGTGAAGATTTGCTACATAAAATATCCAAAATCTTGACAGTAAGTTAACTGGCATTGGATATCTTACATATGATACCCAGAACATACATACATATATATATATATATACACATACATATATATATATACACACATATATATGTGTGTGTATATACATGTGTGTGTATATATATACATATATATGTATGTATATGTATATATACTCACAAATATATATATATATATGTTTGTGTTTAGCATATCTGTGCTGTGTGCTTCTCTGCAGTATTCTCTGCTCAGTGTATTGTGGAGTGCTGATACATGGTATCTTTTTGCTGCCAGAAATACACAAGAATAGGATACCTGTAGCAGCCGTAGCTGCTTGGAAGTAAAACTCGTCATTTGGAAATCATGCACATATCTGAAAATGATTATTAAACTCCACAGTCAAAATGCTTCATTAGGCTCTTTGGAAATCACACGTGTTTTCTGTGCCTTGTGCCAGCCCGTATTGATCATGTGTGAGAAGCCCTGAGCTGGCACTTGGAAACTTAATAGTATTGGAAAATGCATTGCATCAGCTTTGTAAAGCTTTGGGAATCTCAATAGTGGCTGCAGGTTATGTTACTGGTTGTCATGTAGCACATCAAATGATATTTTGCTTTATAGATAAAAGATTGGACTTAGTTATTTTCTCTTCAAAATATTTTTTTCCCTGCTTTCTGCATAAGCACTTTCACTTAGGCGTAGAATAACATGGACCATTTGGGCGCAGAAATCTGAGTAAAAAGTTACGTGGCAATCAAAAAGAGTGCGGTGGTATTTGGTTTAGAAAGGGTTTAACTGGCTGCTCGTCCTTTCTAAATCTCTGGGAAAGCTTCAGTCTAGACAAGTGAATCTGCAGTGAGCTCTCTTGAAAGCTCAGTCCTTTACTTAAGTGTATTTTTCTCAAAAGTAATATCCATCAACTTTCATAAATGTTTTCATTCAACACTACAACTACTGTATAGATATAAGTGACTTAACCCTCATAATACTCCTGTGGGATAGGTAATAAACCTAATTTTTTTATCATGCCGTGAACCTCATTACTACGTGCTTGTTCCTACTGACTAATAACGATAATTGGCTCCCATTTTCATTTTAAGTGTGTTTTGTAGGCAGTTATCAGAAATACTCTTTTCAGCTGTAATTCTCTGGGCAGAACTTGCTGACTCTCGAATCTCCCTGCCCCCCAGCTTTTCATCTGCTAAATTTTTTTCTAGATAATTGTGCTTATTTGAAATGATGCCTAAAGCCCAGTGTAGTGCTTACCAGAGTTTCAGTTGTGAATTTGGCAGAACAGTTACTTCTGTTTATTTTGTATATTATATCCTTGTTAACCTGATTCACAGTGGCAAGTGCAGATTTTCTTGTGCCAACATTTAATTTATTTGTTCAGGGTTAGACTGTGATGTTACAACCGGCTCTGGAATGAGGACTGTGCTTCTGTGCTCTCTGAATTATCTTCAGAGGAAAAGCCCTATCCTGGCAGTGGCCTGTCTTTTGTTACAGTAGCTGTAAGAGAGTGAAAATCAAGACTGTTTCTTCTTGCTTGTGTCAATCAGGAGTCCTCTGTTTGTGCAAGTGGGAGCTGGCGAGTGCTAGTGCAAAGGAGCAAGAGGGCACATGATGCTTGCCTTTCCCTCTGTCCTCAGAGCAGGGAGGCTGCTGTGCATCTTTCTGGCCTGCGTTTAGTGTCCTTAATGTTTCTGTGATGTAATGTGGCATGTTTTAATCTAATATTACTCTTGGCTGCTTCTACTCTTTTGTGATTAAAATACAAAACATATACAGTAGTGATATTTGATCCATCTTTGTATCACTTAAATATTAATGCTGTACTTTCAGTCCAATGCTTTTAGCTTAATGAAAATGCTCTATAATAATACAGGTACCTCTTAAATATCACCTTCTTCATGGCCTCTGAAAAATTAGAACTTGATTGAGTTTATTAGCCAACTGTTGATGCAGTTGGCTAAAGGCATAATCACATATATTAATTTAGGCATAATATAAAGCAAATGAGTGGGAATTCTTTGCAAGAAGTCATCTTGGAGCTGTCACTTTGCATGTTTCTAGTAACATTTCCTTTTTACCCCTTCCCACTGTGCTATTTGTGTATTCTTCCTGCACAGCCATTATTAATCTCCCTTTGTCTCTGTTTCCAGACATTTTTTCCATCCTGCCTGATCCTTCTTGTTAGATGTTTCTAGTAGTGCTCTATACTTTTTTTTTTTTTTGAGGGGGCAGCAGGCTGAGGAAAAATAACTTTAAATCTGTTGTATCTCTCATCTAAAACTTATTTTGAGTCACATTTCATGCGTTCTCAAACCACAAATGAAACTTTTTTCTTCAGCTGCCTGTTCGACAGCAAACTGGGAACATTATTTAAATTGCCATTTAAAGACAAACCTGAGTCAATGCTCAAATCCAGGCTTCTTAAATGCAAACTGGTATTCAGGCAAGATCTCTGGTTAGCTCTCAGTACATGTTAGGTGCTTTGCTTCCCAATATGTGACAGTGGCTGCTTTTTCTGCCATGAGGCCTTGTGATAATGTAATTTGCCCAGTGCCAGGCAAACAAGTTGTTTCTGGGCTCCTTTCTTCAAGGAACCAAAATCATGTGAAGTGGTGGGTTGTGGCAATAAGTAGGTTGCTTGAACTTTAGCTGCCCTAAAGTGTGGATGTAAGGTGCTCAGACAAGCTCCATGGGAACACGTGTGATATAGGCGTGTAGCTCTCTGAATTTGGTACAAATAGGAGTTTTGTGGAGTAGATATGTAGGGTGAATTGGGAGGATACAGAAGGCGTTTTTCCTCCCCACTATTGCCTGAGTTTGCTTTGATAGAGGAAATGACGTTGTATACACTTACCTGCACTAGTGCTGTCCGGATCAAAGCTTGTAAAAGCTATAAATAAACCACAGCTTCTTCAGCTCTCATGGCATATTGTAAATTTTCAGGTGTTTTGTGTAAATCAGTACTGTAATTCCTGTAGGACAGAGGAGAATAAGGGACTTTGTTTCGAGAGTGTTTACACTCATCCACTGTAGAAGTGACTTCTGAGGAGCAGTTTATGGTTAGATAGATTGCAGATCTGTGTGGAGTCTGGGTGGGTTTGTGTTTACTGAGAAAGAAATGAGCAATGGAGGACAACAAAGACTAGAAACTTAGACACTGATTCTCTCCATTGGTGAGTGTTGGTTAAACTTGCCAAGGTGTTAAACAGTGTGTGGCCCTGGTCTGTGGTCAGTTTAATCCAAAGCAAATCCATAGTGCTGCTGAAGATGGTAACTGACTGTTGTAGTTTCCTTTCTGGTCTGCTGGTTTTGTGGTTCTAGTGTTTGTGTGACTGCAGTCACCCACGCCAAGGGGCTCCTTGAGCTTAGAGCTGTGGAGAGATGCTAGTTTTTGGTCCGATGAACTGATGTGATTTCACAAGCATGTTACTATGAGTGCTAAAACGTGCAAGGGGTAAAGGACAAACTGCCCTTATAGGGTGCTTGTAAACCTTTCTAAAGTGAGAGGGCAATAGTTTTGTGTGGGTGAAAGGAATTGAGAAATGTCAATGTTTGCCCACCTCTGAGGTTTAAAGGTGCTTGGAGGGGAAAATGGAGAGTAGAAATTTAACTTTTATTTCTTAGAGTTGCATGTAGTGTAATCTTATTGAACTTTTCCATATATGAAAAGGCTGTTTCCAAATAAAGAAGGAGAAATACAGCACAACGGTGAAGACTAATCTCTTGCTTTTCTCCCTGTGTTCAGAAACATAGCTTAGTTACGGTCTACATGTGCCACAATGGGTTGTGAAAAATCAAATTTCAAGTATTTCCTTATACTTGCTTCTAAATTCTTCAACGTTAACACCACCCAGAGTATGTCAAAATACTTTACATAATTATACTGTTACTTTTTGTGGCTTGATAGACACATAGTACATCTCAAACATCTTAGTTCTGTGAAGCTAATGCTTTAATGCTTACATGAAAGTTTACTTAGGGGAAAAAAAGCAAGTGTTGAGTCTTTATCTGGGAGGTTTAAGCTTACCTATAAATGAAGTGAAACAACTTATTTAAGAGTTTCACTATGTAAACCCTTGACTGCAGTCACCTTATTTTTATTTAATTTCATAGTGCCAACAGACGTGTTGATCAATAATTTAAAAAAATAGTGTGACAATGAATTTTTTTATTAATCGTATGCATTATTTTGCCTTTTTAAAGACTGGTGCTTAAATAAACTTTTGTGATGATAGATGGAAAGTCTTGTTACTTGTGGCATATTAGAGGGCTGGGTCTGCTTCTGTAATACGTAGTTTTTGTCAAACAATACGGTTTTGGTTAGCATGAAACATAATTATGGACTGAAGTAAAATTTTAAGGACGTAGCTTATGTTCATATGATGCAGATATGGTCTGTCTGCTTAATTATTCTGTAGCCCAGAAAGGGGCACATCTTCATTTAGATGCCTGTTATTTATAACATATTGCATTCTAGTTGCATGTTCTTATCATTGAATATAAGGTGTGGGTACACTAGGAATGGAAGTGGAAGGAGACAGTAATGTAAGAATCTGGCATCTTAATTTTAGTAAAAATGTTCAGTGCTAAACAAAGCTTCAAGCTGCCAAAAACTTAAAACAAACTTGGGTTAAATCGACCAAATGCAATATAAAAAAAAAAAATCTTGGTTCATTGTTTACTTAGTTGTAGGTTTAATGTGTAACGGTGTTGAAGCAGTCTCCCTCTTCCCTTCCCCAGTAGTAAAATATTGTGCATGTTTATGCTAGTGTCTTTTTAAAATATCCAGCTATAACCTGTTTAAAACTGTTTCCAATTGGCTGATTTTCTTTTTCTTTTTTTGTTAGATGAAAGGGGCACTGACTGAAATTGTCCAGCTCGCTACCTTGGATTCAGACCCCTGGGTCTTAATGGTAGCTGATATTTTAAAATCCTTTCCAGATACTGGCTCCCTTAACCTTGATCTTGAAGAACAGAATCCCAATGTTCAAGATATTTTAGGAGAGCTTAGAGAAAAAGGTAAGCCTTTTCTGTTGGTGAAAATTACACAAATATGATGCCCTTTTTTTTCAGAAGTAACCTGTCGTTTTACAAGCAGTCTTGCTATCTTAAGAGTATTGGTATCAGGACAAGCAGTATGTCTTGTCTCTTAACTGCCGCAGTTCATGACCTGACATGTTACTGGACTGGGAACTGTGATACTTGAGGAATGGTAACTTCTTAAATTATCTTTTCACACATCATCAGAACTTAAAGGTCAGATACTACCCTGAGTATTTGTGAAGGGCAACACTCAAGTTAATGCGGATTCATTAGTATCATAGATGGGCTGTATGTGTACTGATGGGTAATAACTGACTTACTGCAGCTTAGTAAGATGAGGTTTTTCACATATTGCTCTGTTCTGTATGTTGTAGTACCAAAGAAGACAGTAAGGCTCTATTTCTTCAGTGCTTGTGTGGAAACACCACCATTGTATTGAGCAGGTGGGGCGCATCTCTGCTGGAAGTCCTCCTCTAAGCAACAAATGATAGATGCTGTTGGGGAGATGAATCACAAGAAAAGTTATGCTGCTGGTGTCCGAGTAGCTACAGATTGCCTAGCAGCTGAAAAGACTGGCTCAGGCACTCACGCAGTCGCTGCTTCAAGCAGTGTAGTAACTGGTGTTGCAAAGCTACTCCTTCAGTGGGTTTGATTTAGCAGGCTGCCTAGAAAAAGTCCTCAGGCATCAATGGACAGACATGGTCTTGGGAGTTGGGATTGCAGCAGACCAATAATGAAATTACTTGAGGGTGGAAGCACTTTGTTTTCTTACTATAAACAAATGATCATTTGTTCACACTTTTGGTTTGGACTTCTGTTGAGTAGTTTTCCTTTTTGTGTGTAACTTCTGAGGAATCTGAGAATTCAATCATTTTTTTATCTTCTTTGACAATAGTAGCATATTTAAGATTCCTATAATTTGACTAGGTATAGTTAGCATGGAAGCTCTTATGAAGCTAATGTGAAAAACAAACATCCTAATAACTGGTTATATACTGGGTAATAATTAGAACTAAATTACTCTTGGTGCTTAAACAAGTAATCTAAAATTTAAAAACACTTGTACAGTCTAGTTGTAAAATATTTTGCAATTGGCTGTCAAAGAGGTTCTAATACCCATGTATCCTATGTTAACTCCTTGTGCAGTAAGTGAATGTGAAACTTCAGCAATGTTGCCGTTGGAATGCCAATACTTAAACAAAAATGCCTTGACAACACTAGCTGGGCCACTTACTCCCCCAGTGAAACACTTCCAGCTGAAAAGGAAACCTAAAAGTGCCACTCTGAGAGCTGAACTCTTGCAGAAGTGTAAGTAACGTTACAGTTAGTAGATAAGATCAAGTAACAAATTAAATGGTGAAAGGGAAATTTATATTCAGGCTTATTCTCTGGTATGAGGATATACATTAAAATTTCCTGTTATAGTAAGAGTTTTGCTATTTTTTCTTTGATAGACTGATGTGTGTGGAACAGCAGGTGCAAGTCATTCTGGCCATGATTACATTAAAATACTAATCTTGGCTTAAATGCTCTTCAGATGTCAAGGCATACAAAAAGCTGTAGCTTTTTAAAGCACAGGTACATACATTCTCTTACAGGTGCCTTTAGCAGTCACTTGTGAAGACTTGAGGGACAGCTTTGGTTAAAGCTCCTGAAACAAAGCTGAAATGAGAACCGAGTTTTATTTTGCCATGTGTTTTTGCAACAGAGAGCAAGAGCTGCTAATTAATGCTTTCTTTTGCTCAGTAGAGCTCTATAGGGTGTGAAAGCCAAGAGGGCTTTTGCTAACATAAGGCAGCATGTGTGTACGTATATGTATTGGTAGCCCCTTGAACTAGGTGATCTTAAAATAGCTCACTGTACCTGCTCTTCTCTTGCAGCAGCTTGCTTCTTTTTTGCGTGTGACTTGAGTAATTGGTCTGGTTAAATACAAGATTTGAATTTTTTTTTATGTTGTATAGAGCTTTATTTCAATATTTCAATCTCTATTGAGTAAACTGTCTACTCAGAAATCTTTTTTTAGCGTAGACCATCCTGTCAGTTGCATAGTCATATTGATTTTGCATTTTCTCTGAATATTGTTTACTTTGTGTAAATGATCTGGGGTTTAATTATAATACAATTCTTTCTTTGTTGCTATTCCCATCTTTTTTATAAGGAGCAATGTATTGTATTTTTTTCAGCACAGATTCTGTAATAACTAAATCCCTTTTTCTTTTTAGCAACAGAAACCGCACAACAGCTCAAGAAGACTGCAGGAGTGCCTTTCCATGCCAAAGGCAGGGGACTGGTCAAAAAGATAGATACGACAAGTATGGCTCACTTCTACCACTTGCCGGAAAGAAAATCTAATAAAGTAGCCTTGATGAAGAATAAAATTACCATCTCATTTTGACAAAACCTTAATTTTTTGAAGCAAAGGATTTTTCCCTTCCTGCCTCCCTCTGTCCTGATATTTAAATGTTTCTGATGTGCCTTGTCAGAAAGATCAAGAGTGTGGTATTTTTCTTAAATGGCAAATATATCTGTCATGCTTCTAAAATGTAAGCAGCTAATTCATGCTGTAGACTTTGGTAAGAATTTAATTTGCATCACTCCAGGAATAACTCTTGACTAAGTCATGTTGCTCCAAAAGGGAGCAGAGTAGATCACAGTAATCTGCTCTTGGAAATGCTGTGAAGTAGGCTGAAACTGTCTTGTATTTGTATAATCCTGCGTGGAGAAAGAAGAGGGGACAGTGTGCACTCTGCAGCCAGGGCTGTGCAGTGGCTTCTATTTAATGGACGTGACAAAGATGTAGAATCTGCTTCAGCTTTGAGTTGATAGGTTTCAAGTGTTTGCTGGGGTTCCTGAACTGCTTGAAATTTTCAAAGAAGTTTTTGACTAGGCTCAAGAGGAGGGTTTAAAATTAGTTACTTTAAATCACTGCATGGGTACAACGTTTCTGACCACCAATATGATGCTGAGTGACATGAAACTTGAGTGATTTCTTGGTGTGGCAGCTAGAAGCTATGAAGTACATTGTGTCGATGCTATTTAAGATGTGGCTTTGAGCAGCAGATTTGGCCACACAGGAAATGTAAAAAGCATAGCTGTATTTTGAACTAAAATTGTCCCAGTGTGGAAATTGACCATTAATAATTCTTGGCATTGTTCTTAGACACTGAACTAATAAAGCTAGTTTTTAGACTTGGCCCTTAGAGCCAGGTGGTCTCTAGAAATATGAGTTGTGGGACCAGCTGGGGTTTACTCTGCTGAAACTTGCTCACATTGGTTGGAGAGAATTGTCCTATGGTGATATGGTTTTCAGTACAACAGAGGGATACAGAGTATCTTAAACACAGCATTTTAGTTTGAGACTGTCATCAAATTGTAGGATATGATCAGATTGTCAGTAGGCTCAAAGACCTGATAGAGATAGATAGATATATGCGTCCCTAATTATTTAACATTTGATGAAAGAATACTATCTTCAGTTCTTATGTGAGGTAGAAAGGTAACAGTGTAAAGTTGGGCACAACAGCTTCTTGCAGGTGTAGCAGTGTCTACTGAGTATTGAGACACCAGGCTTTTGCTTGTTGATATAGACCCAAATTGGCTCCTCCTTGTGCAAACAGCAGCTCTAGGATTTCAAAACCTTGTGTAAACCAGTAATGTACCTTTCCAGTAGGTTGCGAGCCCTTGGCCCTGCGGAAGCATGGCTAAGAATCTTTGATTAAATACAGCTTTACAAAGTAACTAGATCTTAAAGTTCAGAGAGTAACCTGAGCAATAATTGGATTTGCAACATTCATGATCAATACCTTTTTATTTGTTATAAGTAAGGAAAGCATCAATGTATGTAGGAAAAATACATTTTGATAGCAATGCACCGTTTTGACTACTTCAGGTAAAACGAGGTTGCAAGCATTGGCCCAGAGATTGGCTCTTACTCCTTGTTTAAAGGGTAGAACCTCATCTGACCTTTGAGGGACAAGTAGTTTATTCTAGACAGTTCCACATTATAAACCTTTGAAGTTAAAGGGGGGGGGGGGGGGAGGAAGAGTGTGCATTAAGGGGAAAAGCCAAAGAACTCCTTATTAATCTAATTAGTTATGAAAAACAAATATTAAAATTGCTGCCTTTTTTATCTTCCCTAAGCACCACTCAAAGGAATACCAAAACAAGCTCCATTCAGGAGTACTTCAGCACCTAATGTATTTAGTCCTTCTGGAAACAGAACTCCTATTCCTCCTTCGAGAACACCTTTGCGCAAAGAAAGAGGAGTCAAGGTAGGTGCACTCTTCCATAGTCTTGCTTTCCTGCTTGGTGGTTCTTGATCTGAAGGGAATTTCTGATGCTGTTTTGAATCAAGTATCAGTATGTTAAGGAAAAGAAGAGGACGATGTTTAGAGATCAACTACGTAAACGTATCAGTGGTTATTAAGTTCTCTTTTGTCTGTTTCTTCGTAGCTTCTAGATTTCTCTGAGCTGGATATGGTAGGTGCTGGCCGTGAAGCAAAGAGAAGAAGAAAGACATTAGGTTGGTATAGCACACTGCTTACAGAGGCTGTTAATATACCTGCAGATGGGACGTAGATTTGTAGTACCATTTTGTTCTTCATTTGTTAAAACTTATCTTCAGCTGAACTTTTTTAAAAGGAGGAAGAAAAACCCAACACAACCAAAAATGCTTTAAGGGAGGATTTAAACTTATTTTTCAATGCCATGTGCGTAAGTAATAGCTTGACTCTCATGGAAGTATTGAACTAGTCTGTTGTGCTTTGGGCGGCACGCAGGTGAGCAAGTGGCTTCAGTACTGGAACTGTTCTGAGAAATTTGGTATGTTTATTTCTACTGGCTGTGTGGCCAAAGAAATAAATTCTTTCAACATGACTTTCAGTTAATAGTGCTCTCTGAAATTATGGCTGAGTGATCTTAACAAGTCACTAATATCGTATATACTGCTCTTCAGTCAAGTGACAGTGCAGTGTTCCAATTAGCCGTATCAGGAAGATACACTAGGCAGCATATTTACCCCAAAACAACCTTTTTGTATTTGTCACCAAAAAAATGAGTACCATCTCAGGACAAAATCATAATTGCGAAGAAAGATTTAATTGGTTTTGGCACTTCCTAATATCACAAAATTAACCAGTTCTGCCTAATTACTTAGTTAGGACAAATGGAAACAGCCTCAAGTTGTGCCAGAGGTGGTTTAGGTTGGACATTAGGAAAAATTTCACTGAAAGGGTTGTCAGGCAGTGGTGGAATCCCCATCCCTGAATGTGTTTAAAAGCCATGTAGATGTGGTGCTGAGGGACATGGTTTAGCAGCGGACTTGGTAGAGTAGGGTTATGGTTGAAGTGGATGATCTTAAAGGTCTTTTCCAACCTAAATGACTTTATGATAATTGGGTTCATTATAAAATTGTGTATGAGTTTGTGTTCATTATAAAATTGTGTATGAGCCGTATCTACCAACTTCTCAGCACATGGCTCTTAAAGTATGTTTTAGCAGATTCTGAGCAATGCATTTTTATATCTTTGTTTTAAAAAGTATACATATTATAAAATATATAATACTTGAGAAAACTTCATTGAACTGGCTTCTATTTTCATGCAATAGATACAGAAGTTGTGGAAAAGCAAGCCAAAGAAGAAACAGTAGTAGAAAATGCTACCCCCGATTACGCTGCTGGCCTTGTGTCTACACAGGTAAAACCAAACCAAACAAAAACCAACCAAAACCAAAGACAAAGCTATGATGCATGTTATTCTTAAACACTGTAATGATATTTTACTAACTTGTTGAAACATGCCTTTTCCTGTAAAAATCTTTACATAATTACTTAAAAATCCCGTTATATTTTCACCAGACTAGATGATGTGATGGAGTATGGCATTTCTGCAACTGAGCATTGTAGTCTTCTGTCCGAGATGAAGGGATAGGAAAGCCCTTGGACCCTAGAGAAGGAGAATAATTTTCAGGAGTTCCTGCAGGTTATGCTCTGTGCTGGTGCATCCTTTGTGACTCTAGTGGAAGAGTGTCCACAGAAGTCTCAGTGAGGAGCACTTGTCACTGGTCTGTGCCCAGGAGGGATAGCTGAATATAAGCAGCCAAGTAAGAAGTCTTTATAAACTCATTTGTCTTCTTGCTTGAGAAAAGAACCTACATTCTAGCACCCTTTTCTGGTTCTTTTCTCCATTTTTTTTTTTTTTTAGCCTGTAGTCTTTGAGAATCGATGCTTAATCCAGAAGGCAGCTTTTTCTGAGGTCTCCAAACCTGTCTGTTACTAGGCCTAGCTAGTCCCATTACTACTGAAAAGGGAGAAGTACAGTGGAACTGATATCTGTCCAAATTACCCGTGCTTCCTGAAACCCATAAAGTTCAGAGGTGACTGCTGCTTCTTTTAACTGTTTTGTTTTGTCTTTTTCTTTAATCCAAAAGTTGTTTGGGATCTACTGAAAAAGCTAAACTGTTGCTAGAGGTAGTTCAGTTGGGGGTGGGAGATGTGCGTATGGTTTTTTCCTATTTTCAGGTACGGTGCATTGCCAAAACTGGTTCAGCTTTCTGTTTTCTCAGTCAGGCCATAGCTTTTACAAGAACATTAGGTCCTCTCCTGACTTCTGAGTTAAACTGTTCTATTCCAGCAAGCCTTGGCCTATAATTAATTTGAACAACTGGGTTCTTTAAATACTAATAAGTCATGTAAGGTGGTTGCCCCTAGTGTTGCAAACCTCTCAGGACAATAAAAATCGATCCCAAATCTCAAGTGTCCTCTTTTGTTCCAAATTTGAAGTAGTTGTAGTTACGTCTCCTTCTTAAGTCCATGTGTTGACATGCAACGCTTGCCTTTGAAGAGCACTTTGTTTAAAGGACCTTTGTGGCTTGGTTGGTGAGACAGGCATGTTTTCTTCTGGAGTGTAGTGGGGAGCACCTGCAATGCTGGTCACGTGGCTATGGGGGTGGCAAACTGTGGCACATATGCCAAAAACAACATAGAGGCAGATAGTGGTCGGCCTGCATCAGGAGTGAAGGTTATTGCCTGTCCTTCTGCAGAATGACGAGTATCTTCTTTGGCAAGCTCCACGCTTTACAGAACATCCATTTGTCTAGTAAGGCTACTTTTTAAATGACTTGTCTGTTGTACTTTTTCCCTCAAAACTTATTTCCTCTGCCAACGCCTTATAAGGTTGGATTGGACTAAAGTGAAGATCTTCAGCAATCCCATGCTGTTGTCTTTATGCTGTGTGTGCAATATCATGTATAGTAAAGTCCAAAATTTGGTATTTTCTTTGGCTTGATCCTAGATGACATCAGACATGTTGATGTTGACTACCTATTTCAGTGGAAACAGGGCTTCACCTGTGCTGCTACTGCTTGCTTATATCCCAGAGGCCTTTGCATTCTCTTGGCTGGTGTTTTAGTAGGACTTTTGCCTGTGGATGAGCACAGGTTTCCGCTTGCTGATAGCAAATAGCGAAAGATCACTTATTTCCATAATTTCCATTTGTGCATAGTGTAATGCACCAATTTCGTCATCTGGTCTCCACAGTGCTGGCTGAGGAATGGGACAAAGGAACAGCAGCTTGACTCTCTTTGCAGAAGTACATTCTCCATAATAGATTTTTTCTTTCTTGGCCCAGACTGAGCCTTAGGAAACAACTTTGGTCTGAATTAGGGGAAATAAAAACTGCTTTTTCTCTCCTAGTGTAATTGTAATGTCTGAAGTTTGTGTAGAGAGTTATGGTTGAAAGGGTAAATTTCCTCTAACACAGGAGTCCATGATTAAATTCGCCAAAGGAATATCGTAGTTCCCAAAAGAACTAATGTTGAAGTTGTTTCAAATGCAGAAACAGTGCATGAATATATGCAGTTATGGCTATAACGCTTTTTCTTCTGTTTTACAGAAACTTGGCTCGTTGAACAACGAGCCTGCACTACCTTCTACAAGTTACTTACCTGCTACCCCCAGTGTGGTGCCATCTTCCTCCTACATCCCAAGCTCTGAAACACAGCCAGGTAAAAGACAGGGGTTTTTGCTTTTGGGACCTACCGCCTCAAACTGTATAGGTTGTCTTGCTGTTTGTTTGGGTTTTGGTCTCATTTGTTTTTACAAACAAGCTATCCATCAATTCTAGTGAACATAGCAGGATCCCAGCCTTTGGGTTTGGGGTAACCAGACATCGTTTAAGCTAGATAAAGAAAATGCTTGTTGGTTTTAAGTCTTGAGAAGTCGCTAGTTCAGTCAAGCAAGTAATGCAATTTACCGGTTGTTTTTCTTACTCTATAGTAGAAAATCCAGCATTTGCTTGATACCTAAAGAGGCATCAGTAATACACAAGTCCAGAGTATATACTCTGTACACACTTCCATGTGCATGCTCTTAAATAGCAGTTGCTTTCAAGAGTCAGATACATTTCTATTAGCTTTTCAACAGGCTGGGATCAAGCCATCATTTTGCTTTTGCCTTTAACACTGATAGATAACAGCTGAGTTCCTGCATGTTTTGAAAAGTGCTGCATTATTTTCAATTCTAAAACATTGCCTAGAGTAAAAAATAGCAATTGTGCAAATCCTTTATCTCTTTTTTAACTTGCTTGGTTTTACCTTCCCTTCACTGCTGCATGTGAAGTCTGAAAGGAATGTATCAGTTTGCCCCAACAGATGTGCATGAGCAGGATTCATTACCAGACCTTGTAGTTAGCAGAGAACCAACGTTTCAGTTTAATGCATTATTTCTACTCCTGCTTGTTGTGATTTGCTACTGTGATGTTTGTCTTCATGTATGTGAGCTGTGGCATGTTGGTCACTATACAAAAATGCATATGCAAAACCCCATCGCTTTTCTTGGCCCTGAAACAATTTAGAATCTCTGTAAGGTCCATGCAAATCTTTCTCTGGCAGAAAATTGACATCTCCAGAAGGAATACGGCCAAGAGCACATCAGTGTTGTCAGCAGCTAGTATTATTTTCCAGAGCCTTGGCATGGTATTCCACAGCAGGAAAAGCCTAGTTTACAATTCTCTATCATATTTGTTCTTTTTCTAACTTACTTTTTCCTTTTGGTGTATGAGATATCTGGCTTTATATTATGGATAAAGTGTATAAAACTTTCCTTGATATAAAATGCACGCAGAAGATGCACAAACTTGGTCTCATGTAATCTGAGGTCGCACAATTAAGACATGTTACTTTATGCAAGTCCATTATTCTGACATGAGAGGAAGCCAGTAATGAAACTTAAGAGAATTGTGCAGCATTAAGGGGTAACTAATTATTACAAATGTTTGTCCTCTCAGGTGTTCACTGTCCTGTTCCACATATTACTGGATAATGGCATTATTAAAACTACTTTATATTAAAATATAGCCATATAAAAAGTTCTTTACTGTGAGGATGGCAGAGCCCTGGAACAGGCTGCCCAGAAAGGTTGTAGAGTTTCCTTCTCTGGAGAGATTCAAAACTCACCTGGGTGCAATCCTGTGCAGCCTGCTCTAGGTGAACCTGCTCTGGTAGGGGCATTGGACTAGATGATCTCCAGAGATCCCTTCCAACCCCTACCATTCTGTGATACTGTTAAAACCAATCCTGTGCCTAGATGGAGAGTGGTAGACCTTACATTCTCTAAAATCTGATCTCAAAGGGATCAGTGTAGCTCTGGTCTGTATCTGGCTTTTAGTCTACTGTGAACACAGTGTGGGTAGGTTAGCTTCAACCTCCTGAGATTCATGAAAGGTGTTTAAGCAGCTGTGCCTATGTCCAAGAGCTGCAATAGAATGTAACTGGCTAGAATGTGCCCTGCATAATCCCTGTTTGCTGGATGGATGGTAATTTAGGAAGTCACAGTAACTTGATCGTATGTGTAACCTCATCCTGCAGCCAGATTTGGGACAGTAACTCTCTTAAATGCAGGTGAATGGATCAATGCTGAGAAATAACAGAGGTGGGATGTGTTGATACTGTGGGGTTCTAGTCTCTCTTAGTGGTTAGTATTTAAATGAGTGATTTATGAAGACTACACTTAATTCTGTCATCAGTTTAAGTACTTGTGCATTTCCAGTATTTTTTGCTGGCCGAGATTTAATTCCCATTTCCTTTGGAAGCTGCTGCTACATTAGGTAAAACTGATGAAATATTTTTATGGTTTTGGCTTCTATGTAATAGTAGGGTAATAATCCTGGTACGGTCAGAGTACAGTTGTTACAGCAATATAAGCTAAAAAGCAAATAAAGCAGTTTCAATTTAATAAATCTGATATCCATTAAACGTAACATTTTGATGTTAAATATAGTGAGATCCATACTGGACAGCTAGCCACTCAGTTGTCTAATTATTGCTGAAGATAATTGAGTGGAAAGAGCATTAGCACTTCAAGTTTTGTATAGATGTTAGATGGTGTATTGAATCGTGGTGCTGAAATGGAATAATAGGAATTTTTAGTTTTCTTCAAAGGCCATTGGTGACGCTAATCTCTGCTTGTGCATTATAATGTTTTTAATTATCCTGATTGGTTTTTTGCAGCTGGCTCTGCACGAGAGGCCTTGCAGACTAACAGACAGACTGAAGAGCCTGCAGCTCCAAATGCTACTACGACTCTTCCTGCGCAGTTCAAGCAGAGAACACCTATGTACAATAGTAACTCTAATCCACCTGCAACTACACCTACCTCACCCCTCACACCCACCACACCTCCTGCCATTTCCCCTGCGGCACAAGCACCACAAGCAGCCCCCCAAACTCAGCAACAGCCACCACCGAAAAAAAGCCTCTCTCTCACAGTAAGTAAAACCAAGTTCTTTTTGACCACTTCTTTTGATGTAGGTTGGAAAACGCATATTTTTGTTATTTAGCATGTTGGCAGTTCCTGGCCTCTGGGTCATGGAGTGGTTGAGGCTGCTTTTTCTTTTTTTTTTTTTTAATAAGCAAAGATAATGAAAATATTTTGTGGCTCTTAGCATTGCTGCCTTAATGGTAATCACAATATTTTTAGTTGTGCAGTGTTAGTGTCATGGCAAGGTATCTTTATTTACTGCTGTTTGTTACATACAATAATGTTATGTTACTCGTTATAAAGAATTTTTGGAGAAAGGTGTCTTTCTAGCAGAGCTGTTGCCCAGCCCATTGCATGTAACATAAGCTGCTAAAAAGGATCCTGTCATTGTGTGGTAGGAGAAAATATATGAATAGATTATTCTAAGGCAAAAGCCTTTATTTCTTGATCCCCTCACCCCCTCCATTAGACATCTTTTAAAGCCTGAGAGCAGAGAGGAAACTAAACAGCAATTATGTACATCCTGAAGCTTCTTATTGTTGATATGTTGGTATATTATGTGCATGCTTGGAATTAAGCAGGTGACTAATTCAAGATGCAGCTGATTCGAAGACTTTGCTAAGCCTGGCTTGCAAGATCTGAACTTGCTGGGCGACTTTTTCTTTTTAGTACCTCTACTTCATTTATGAAAGAAAAAAAATTCCTCTGAAATTATTTCATGCCTGGGTTTGGACCGTAGAGTAAGCATTGAGGTTTTTCTCCTTTTTTTTTCTAATTTCATAAAGAATATAAAATTGATAATGTAACATTGTCTCTTAGCACATGTTTCTGTAACCATTTAAAGATAGGTTGGGTTTTTCTCCAGTTTCAGAGTTCAGTTGTTACTGCTGTGCTGTGTTGTAAGCATTAGAGGGGAAGCCTTGAGGTTGAGGTGCTTTTTTTTTGTTTACTTTTTGTAGGTCTACAAGCTTCCACCTCACTCTCTTGTGGGTATTAATATGGTAATTGCTGGCAGTGTTTTCTCCACTGGAATTCGTGTTTGTTGTGTCTCTTGCAGAGGGAGCAAATGTATGCTGCACAGGAAATGTTCAAGACTGCAAACAAAGTTACAAGACCAGAAAAGGCTCTTATACTTGGATTCATGGCAGGATCCAGAGGCACGTATTGAGGCTAATTTAGCTTCCTTTTGAATGCCCAAATCTGAGACACAGCCTAGCATTTAAGTGTGCATATATGTGAGGGAAGGACTCTATCTTTAGCTTTGCTCTGTATCTACTGGACTCTGCTTTACTTTGGACTGTATGTAGCTTTATGGATTATAGTTGTAACTACTTTAGTTCTAACTGGAAATGGGTCTTTGGGGTCTATTTTCAGTAAGTCAAACAGTCTGTCAGAGCAGCTGCTAAACATAATCTATACGTAGCTGAACACATGTAATACCATGGCTTAGGGGCTGAAGAGAAACACAGCAGCCAGTCAGAACAGTGAACAGACTGGTTAGGTCCTAGTAGTCTGTCTAGAAGACCAATGAATGTAAGTTCTTTCATTACAAGTTGGGTAGTACAGAGCCTCTTTGCTAGTTCCTTCGCATTAGAAATGTAGCAACTGTTGTCTCAGACTTGAGGTAACCACAGGTGCTGTGAATCACAGGGGGATCAGCTGTCTCATAGCTAGATCCTGTCAAATACTGGCCTTGATAGACCAGGGGCTGTTTTACCTAGAAGATTATCTGATGTAAGACGAGAAGGGGCTTGAGAGTCCTTAAGTGAACTCTATCATCTGCACCAGCTCTGGTTTCTAATTTGGTATTTGAGGGCTCTTACCACTGGTGTGCTGGAGCCTAAGTGTGGCTCATGCGTTTGGATTAATGCAATACATCATTGAAGATGACCAGGGTAGAGTTACTGTGATGGGCCCTTGGGGCTTTAAGAAAGTTTTATGTATCTTGCAGGTAATCATGGTGCTCTTAGTACTAAATCCTACTTCAGACCGCAGTAGGAGGGGGAACTTTAATATTACATGGACATTGGAACAGGCTGCCCAGGGAGGTTGTGGAGTCTCCTTCTCTGGAGACCTTTAAAACCTGCCTGGACATGTTCCTGTGTGACCTGGTGTAGGTGAGCCTGCTCTGGCGAGGGGATTGGACTAGATGGTCTTTTGAGGTCCCTTCCAATCCCTAACATTCTGGGATTCTGTGTTTTCTTTTATAAGGCAGGGTGAAATACTACTTTGAAAGTGTGCACATGTGATATATTCACATATGCATATATAGATAAGCATACAACAGTGTGAGTTCCTTCAGTAATAATGTCGGCGCCTTCTGAAGGTTGGGTAAATAACTGCCAACTGTTACATTCTTGAGCTTCTTGAGTACCTTGAAATCTAACAGTAATAGTTGTACTGGCACAGAAGTGGGTGTTGGACAAGTGATTTTGGTGGAGCTGTTTGGGCTTTAAGCATAGCTGAAGATTGTTGAGGCTTTTAACTACAAGAAGTGTCCCAAATGAAGTAACTCTGGTAGTTCAAGTTTAACCAACTCCTGTTTAAATATAAGCTTCTCTTATGACTCTGGGGGCAGACAGCAATGATATTGTCATGCTTCACTCCCTCTTTTATTGTTCTTCCAGTTATTTCAGCTTTGGGGTTAATCTTTTGGGGCCTGTTTGTTTGGTTGTGTGTTTTTGTTCGGTTTTTTTTGTTGTTGTTATCCTTAAGTCTGTCATGTATGGAGGGAGGAAGATCTTTGTGTGGCTGTGTGCATTAGGGACATTACTTGCTCACTTCTGGGTTGGGCTTTGTTTGGGTTTTGTTTTTTTCAGGTTAAGATAAGAATTCCCATCAAGTGGTCTTTGATTTTTCTGATACAGTGTTGAAATGTATAATTTGTTCCTATTCTTGTTTTCACAGAGAATCCTTGCCAAGAGCAAGGTGACATCATCCAGATTAAACTTAGCGAGCATACAGAAGATTTACCAAAGGCAGATGGCACTGGCAGCACCACTATGTTGGTTGATACGGTCTTTGAAATGAACTATGCTACTGGTGAATGGACCAGATTCAAGAAGTACAAACCTATAACTAATGTTTCCTAAGAGATACAGCAACAGCAGACTGGACCAAATCAAGCTTAGAGTCAACCAGCTCATAGAGTATGTCAACTGTACACATGAATGCCATTTTGTACATTTCTTATTACTCTTCAGAGTAGAAGTCGTTGTGGCTCTTCAACCTAACTGGGCTCAGTGAACACAGAAGAAGATGGTGTCAAACTCACATTATTTTGTTTTGGTTTTAATCTTGGGAGAGGGAAGGGTGATCTTAGGGGGGAAGGTTGTTGGTGTGGTTTTGTTTTCCTACAATTCAAGATGCCGGAAAAGGAGATTGCAACAGACGGGAGCAGTTCACTTCTGAGTACTGGAAGAGAAGACTACTGCACAGTCATTCACAGTTTACCACTAAACAAGGGCACAGATCTTCAGTGTAAAAACCTTTTCTTTGGCTACATGGGTTCTCATGTAAGAATGGACATTTAAAGCACCACAGGTCGGTGCTTGATTATTTTGTAATTCAGCTGCAGTATATCTAAATATTGCGGGTGGTTGATGTCCAGTGTCTAATGGTACCCACTGTATGTTTAGCTTATTTATGCTTGGGTCATAGAGGAGATCGAGCAGCTTTGTTACCTCGCTATATTGTCAGTGTCCCTGCCCAGCATGAGTTAATCTGTATTTGGCATTCTTTGAGATGGAGAGAAACTGAGTATCATAACTTTCTGAAGAAAGAATAATCAAAATTAAGGAAAAAAAAGTTGTGGTGGCTTGTCACTGCCTGGAAGTGATAACTGTTTGCCATGTAAGTCTTAAGGTAGAAGTTGATCTATGACTCTTGCATAGCAAGCCCTTGGAACAGCATCACTTACCTGGGAGGAAGTGAAACTGTTGCATCTCAAGACCCATGGCAGCTTGATTTAAAAACAGCCCTAGAAATGGTTGAGCGACACGTACTTAAATATAGGTGGTTGAGATTTTTATTTTTTTTTTGTCTTGAAGAAATGTTAATTTGTTTGGTTGAGCAGTCATTACGTGTTTGGCCAAGCCCTGATCCAAAAAGTTTTGAGTGACTGTAGCTGTGGTTCTTCCCGGTGTAGTTGTATCAGTATAATCACCAACGTGGCCACAGTTATACCGGCATATAAAAGTGCCTGGTACTTGTCCCCTTCTAGCAGAAGCGCATTTTTATCTTTATGACTGTGTTCAGACCACTGGTATAATCTGGCTTTAATAGTACAAGTAAAGCTTGTGTTTATTGAGAGGACTTTGTACATAGTTCAGGATTCATCCTTTGGAGACTTGGCTTCATCATTTGAAGGAGACTTGGATTAAACATCTGGCTTCTGCCAGTACTTTGTGGATCTGTGCTTGGCTGGGAACGGTGCTGAGAAGGAAGAGATACAAAGATGAGTAGCACAATGGTTGTTTGGTGCTGAGGATGTACTTTGGGCTGACTAGAGGCTCAGGTTAAAGTGGAACTCTTAGGGCAAAATGAGGCTTTTTTCTTTTCCCTGAAAAGAAAGCAGACCAAATCCCATAAGTACACTTGCATACTAACAAAGGCGATTAGGTGATTGATTAGAGTCTTTCTGTATTGGGGAGTTTTTATTACATTTCATTTTTAATTTTTCAAACAAATCATCCAACAGGACAAGGCAAATATAAATAAGGAGAGAATCTGTATTCTACAGTGTTTTTAAGATGTGACCAAAAGTATAGATTTCTTAACTTCATTTAAGCAAATAGAGGAATGTTCTAGCTCCCGTGGTGGGCAAGTTATTTGGTGGAACCTGCTGTCATTACGGAGTGTTGTGCATGTGTTAGTGCGACAGTTACCTGCATGTAACTGTCACACTGGGGGCTCTCCTCCACGCGATTACCCCATTTCAAAAGCGATGTAGATTGTGATTCTGATTGCGATTTTTCTTTAAACAGTTAGAAACCAGTCTGACAAGTGAGGATGAGTAGTGGGTTTTAGTTTTTAGGAATTCAGTAGAATGCGTTTTCCTGGTTATAAATTATTTGATTATAGTATGTTATGCAGTAAGGGCTAACGATAGAGTATGAAAGTATTCATCTTTTAAAAGAAAGGTTTAAAGAAAAGTGACATTCCTTTTCTTGTCTGCATTCAGATTTTTAAAGTTTTCTTGTGATGACCAGTCTTCTGTAAACGTGTATGATACTTCTGTCTTAACTGTTCCTGCTTGCTCGATAAGCTGCAAGTACCAAATATAATTTTTAAGAAAGAACTTTTAGAGAACTGGCTGATTTGTGGGGCGTGTACCATCATGGTGAGTTGTTGTTGCGAGACTCTCTGCCATTCAGTAGTGACCAGGAGCTGCTGTGTGATGTCTCCTTTGGCTTACCCGAGATGAATGGGGATCCCTCGCTACACTTCCTTAGTCTGCAGGAGTCTGTATCTCAGACTCGTGCTGTGAGGATGGAGAGAGCTGTCCCTGTCTTCTCGAAGAAGCTGTTCTGGAATGGAGTGGAGTCACTTAAGTGCAGTCGTGCGTAGGAAGCTTAACCATGCTGCTCTTTGTATTTGCTGCATAACAACTGTCTGAAGTCAGTCGTATGCAATAAATTAAAATTTTAAATAGAAGCATAGTATATTTTTAATTCCATTAAGTCATTAGGATGAGACAATTTAACACTGCAAAGATAATTTATTTTTAAAAAGGACTTTATGACCCTCAATACCAGAGCATTACTTCAACTTGATCTGTGAATCTAGAAAGTTGTGGTTTTTTTAATGTCTAAAGAAAGGGAAGTTTTTGCAACATTGTTAAAATAGTGGTAAGTAAAACTGCATGGAGCTATTTGGTTCAGTGAATGAAATTATCAAACCATGGAAAGTAGGGATAATGCTAGGCAATTAATAAAGGGCAAGATCAACGTTTAAATTCCCATATAATGGAATTGTTGCATACAGAACAAAACATGGCCCCAGAACTTGATTTTTTTTTTTTTTTTTTTGTCTGGAATGTTCAGTCATTTGGATGTTAGCTGGCTCTACTCAGTGAGGCTCCGTGTGGGCTGTAAGGTTAAACAGAAACACTTGTGGACACTAGAATGACTGTAGATGTACTGACAAATTGACTGGAGAAGTAGTTCAGAGTTTTCTTAAAGCATTGTTTATGACCTTTCCTCTTTCCTTTTATCCAAGCATGAAGTTTTAGGAAAGCCTGAACTTCCAAAGTGCATTACGGCACCTCAGCAAGGCAGGATGTCCCAGCTTCTCTTGTGCTTGATTATAAAGAAGCACCTCTCTGCGCAAGCCTGGCCATGGTAGGAATTCACTTGTTTGATTTTTAGAGGATGGAATAGTTGAGGAGGAAGCAGTGAAAGTGGCTTGTTTTCCCTGTCCAGACTTTATTCTTAGAGGAGAAAGAACACATACACGCATGCCCAGGCTTCTTTAACAGCTCCTCCTACACAGAGTGCTGGGTGTCTTTGGGCTCCATTTTCTTTCACGAGTGCTGTGAAGACCAGAAAGGGTGAAATGCACGTAAAGAAGTTGAGCCTGAGGACAATGCTGAGCAGGAGTTCTGATCATAGATTCCATCTTCCTTTTTGACAAAACTTTTTTTGGTTTTTTTCCCCCTACTCTAGTGCTCTGTAGTTACCTTCATACAAAACAGTCTGGGCTTAGTACGGTTAACACTCCAGTACTGGGCCAGTATTTTATGGATTAACTTGATTTTCAGTGGTAGCTTTGCCATTTAATCTGCGCTAAATACCATAGGAAGCTGGATGCAACGGGGAGGAGCCTTTGGTAGTTGTTTGACATCTCTGTGTGAAATTGGTCGCTTCTCTCACTGAGTTGTGTCACAGTGCAGACTACTTGTCTAGATGAAAGAAGCTTGGAACTTTGACATTATACAGTTTGAGTGAATCACATTTTCATAGTAACATCTGACTGGAAGAAAAAAAGACTGAAAAATTTTAAGCCAGAGCCCTCTGGGAATCTGGTGCCTTCAACAAGAACTGTCATTTTGTAAAATGTTACATCTATAGCATAGCCCGTATGTTTTCTATTGGTTTTTTTGTACAGTTGTAAATTCAAAATACTCTGTCTTTGGGTACGTATTTTCAGTGTAATACAGTATGTATAATAAAAATTTAGATTTTCTAAGGAAATGGACTGATACTTTTTAATAAGTTGCGTATTGTACTAACCCTTGAATTGGTGA
The DNA here is from genome assembly GCA_013400335.1 of Eurystomus gularis. Lineage (NCBI taxonomy): Eukaryota > Metazoa > Chordata > Aves > Coraciiformes > Coraciidae > Eurystomus > Eurystomus gularis. The sequence goes on from VZZY01002861.1 coordinate 190,061, forward strand.
TGAGTACCACCAGCCTGAGACCAACCAGCCAGACCGCGTGATGGTGTGTATCCATTTTAGGTTCATGTCACATTGCTTGGGTAGCTGCATTTCAAAGCTGGCATTTCAAAGTTGACATAAGCTAGTTTTGCTGGTTTAGGGTATTCGTGAGTAGGAGGTTTACCAAAATACCTGCTCTTGCTTTCTGGGCTGATTTGCTGAAAGCTGATGAACCTGGGGTGATTCTCCACAGCGTGTGGGTGTGCATGTACTGAAGCACTTGAGACACAAGCCTACATGTGATGGTACGAGGAAGGTATTCCGTGGATGGCCCATATGGCATCCAAGTGTGGAATAAACCCCATGGGTTTTTTAACGCCTTCTGTAGCTGAATTACAGCAATGGTGGCTTCTCTCAATTTTAGAGTGCTGCAGAAGGTGGGTGGTTTTTGGTTTGGGGTTGGTGGTTTGGTTTCTTTCCAGAAACTGTTCTCATGCTCTGAGATATGATCTCTACGGTCTGGTTTATCCTCTGATAAACATGAAAGCTTGTCTTACAAAGTCGAGTTACGTGGACCTGTGTGTCTGGCCTCAAGCCAATTTTCGTGTGTTCAGCCATGTGACGGGTCTGTTGCACTTGCCTGTGCTGGTGCAGTGCCGGGCACGGGCTGAGATTTTTTTCTGTCTTGAACCGACCTTATCAAGTAGCCAGGAAGGGAATTCTGTTCTGGGTCAACCGCTCTGGTAGAACACTGGGGACAAAGCTTTGAGAATAGGTTGAGCTGCACATTTTGTTATTTCATAGGGCACTTTCTCTGTCAAAGAGACTTCCTGGTGCCCAAATGAGTGACTCGCTGAGAGCTGGTATGTGAGTAGGTATGTGCCAGTTTGCCTGTCTTCTGAGAACGGCCCGTGCAGAATCAGACCCATCTATTTTTAGCAATCTGTGTCACTAGACATTTTGGACAGGCTCAGCTGGTAAAGAGCATAGCTTTTCTTTTTAATGCTTATGGTGCTGCTTTAATACTAACTCTCATGACTGATGGTTGACCAAACGTTGACCTCTGTCAGATCTGGACAAACTACTGTCAGGTGCTGTCCTGTATTCCTAATGCCTTTAGCCAGAACCTAAAACATCTCGGACTTTGCTCTTCTCCCTGCCCATGCAGGTGTGCGTGTATGGGTTCTCCTGAGAGCAGGAAAGGGGAAAAAGAGTGAGGCAAGAAGCAAAGAAGTGATTGTTCTAAAGTAGATGAGGTAACTTTGTTTTCAGAAGCAGCTGCATTTCAAGACACTTGCATGGTCCTTCTGCTGAGGAACTTTGGGAGATTCCTTTATCTGTCTCTCAGAACATGGTTCTTGAGTAGCATTTGGTATTAGAATACACTTTCTCTTTCCTGATAGAAATCTCACAAGCAGAAAACAATCTGTTTCTCTTTAAGGGTTGATTCAAACACTCAGTAGCATGTAAGTTTGGTTCTACTGTCTGATCCATCATCTGGTATCATTAAACTCCATACTCTCTCTTCTTTTCCCTCTTCATCTTTCAGTAAAATTTATTCTGTTACTGGCTGTTTGTTCACGCAGGAGAGTTGGAAACACAACCTCTCATGTCTGATCTTGCACGTGCTAAAATGTTAATGGTCATCTGCATTGATTCAGAGCTGTTGGCTAGATGGGACCGAAGTTGTACCTCAATAGAAAATCAGCCTTGCTTCCTTCTTCCCTCCCCCAAATGCTACAGGCACTGACAGCAGAAGCAACGCTACCTGCACTGGATTTTGAATGGCTTCCTCCTCTTTTGGGTAGAACGCAGCTCTTGAAAAACACTTCAGCCTCTTTTCTGCAGAGACCTTGGTGATGTCCATTAAAAGTTGTCCCACTGAGTTAGGTTCTGTTTTCTGTTTCTTCTATGATACAGTGCCTGTGAAATCCCCTCCCTGAAGTGTTTGCGTTTACTCTATTACAGACCACCAGTTACCTTGTCAGCATTGCTAGTTTGAGGCCTGTGGAGCTAATAGTTGGAGCTGTAGAACTGCTAGGTGTAGCAGAGCAGTTGTCCATGTATTGACAAATGCGTCTCTTCAGCAGAGTCCTTTGTTTTGGGTCGTGGTTTGAATCCAGTAGAGCTGGAGCACTGTAGGAAGGCCCTATCCTTCTATATGTGCTGGCTTTTTGTGATGGAGGCAGGTTGTTTGTGTGCCCTGGGAGTTGCTTCTTGAAAACCCAACATCTTCAGTTTGATGTTCAGAGGGTTTAAATCCCCACAGGACAAACAAGAATTGGGCGATGTCTTAGAGTCTTCTGTTGCCGATGAGTGACCTTCCTGACTTGGTAATGCCCTTAGTCTGTTGTCTGTGTCTGATCATAGAAAGTGGCATCTCAGATAACCACACGTACTCCCTTCCACCTTTACTTCATTAAGTCACACGTTCTTCTGTGTGCTCTGCCTCAAGGCAACTGACCAACGTGTGTCATGTTTCTGCCTAGCGCCCAAGACATGTTGGTCCATTTTGGTGTTCTTCACGTTAAGACCCTCTTTTTAACTGATGGGGACTAATTAAGAGTTAAATGTTCAGTGCTGCTTGTGAGAAAACAAACTTCTGGACTCAGTTCATATGTCACCATGGTTGGATCAGGTCTCTGCTGCAGTACCACACCTTTCCTTTGGCTGTCTCTACTCTTTAATTATTATTGTTCCTTCTGAATCCAAGTGCAGCAGAAACACATTTTCGTAAAGAGGTTTATTTATTTCAAAGTGGCTATAATAACTCTTTTTATTACTTTGAATTCCTTCAGCTCTCTTTTGTGGGTTTTATTCCATCTACACAACACCAATGATGGAGGTTTCTGTCAGTGCATCTTGAAAACCGTAGCACTGCATGTTTTTGGTTAAGACAGTGTTGATCTTGGCTGAAGTGTAGTGATATGTCCTCGCTCCCCAAAGCTGTGGTGCCATCATGTGGCCGTTTGGTCAGGTACACGTTTTAATGTCTTCAGAGCACAAAAATGTGTGCTCCTTGAGGAGCCCTGATGGCTTTGGCTTGCTTTTGTTCTTTCTTCCCTTTGTAGGGGTGTCTTGGCCACCCTCTTGGGCACAAAGCTGGTTTCAGCATCACCAGGAAGGCCAACAGTCTCTTGGTGTGCATTAGGAAGAGTGTTACCAGCAGGTCGAGGGAGGTTCTTCTCCTCCTCTACTCTGCCCTGGTAAGGCCATGTCTGGAGTATTGTTGTCCAGTTCTGGGCTCCCCGGTTCAAGAGAGACAGGGAACTGCTGGAGAGGGTCCAACAGAGGCTATGAGAATGGTTAAGGGACTGAACCATCTCACTTATGAGGAAAGGCTGAGAGCCCTGGGGCTGCTTAGCCTGGAGAAGAGAAGGCTGAGAGGGGATCTAATCAATGTTTATAAATATCTGAAGGGTGTGGGTCAAGGGGATGGGGCCAATCTCTTTTCAGTGGTGCCCAGTGACGGGACAAGGGGCAATGAGCACAAACTAGAACACAGAAAGTTCCACCTTAACGTGAGGAAAAGCTTCTTTACTGTGCGGGTGACGGAGCACTGCAATAGGTTGCCCAGAGAGGTTGTGGAGTCTCCTTCTCTGGAGACTTTCAAAACCAGGCTGGATGTGTTACTGTGTGGCCTGCCCTAGGTGATTCTGCTTTGGCAGGGGGGTTGGACTCCATCTCCAGAGGTCCCTTCCAACCCCTCTCGTTCTGTCATTCTGTGAAATAAAGGAAACCCCTGGTGGCCTCCTTCCTGCTCGTTGAGTTCAAGATCTCCCTGGAATAGTTAGAAGAGTCTGGTCATAATTCTGTAGCAAAGGTCTTCCTGATTGGGAGGCTCATCCACTGCATATGCTTGTAACAGTTTTGCAGGTAAGCTACCGAAGAGCCTTCAGAGGATAAGCTGCATTTACATTGCTGACTTGCAGACTGACTGACTGGCTGTTGGACCAGTCTGAGCTCCTGTGCTGTTTCATGAGAGTCAATTTATACACCAGGGACTTGGAAGAATCTTGCATCTGAAAGGGGGTGCTGGATTCCCAGTTGATTCCAGCCCAGGGGGTGGTGCATCCCATGGGTGTCAGGAATGCTGCAGTACTTCCTTGTCTGCAAAGGAGGAAGTGGGGGCTGGTACTTCTTCTACATGCAGCCAGGTTTTGCCTCAAGTTGTGCCAGGGGAGGTTTAGATTGGATATCAGGAAGAAGTTCTTTACTGAAAGTGTGGTTAGCCATGGGAACAGGCTGCCCAGGGAAGTTGTGAAGTCACCATCCCTGGAGGTGTTAAAAAAATGGGTAGATATGGCACTTTAAGACATGATCTAGGGGTTAGGGAGATGTTGGGATGAAGGCTGGACTTGATGATCCTAGAGGTCTTTTCCAAGCTAAATGATTCTATGACTTGCAAAGTACACTGCCTAAAGAAAAGTTGTTTTCCAAGAGAAGCACCACATCAGCAATAGGCCGCAAATCAGGAACATGCTGCCAAAGGACCACTGTCTTGTCAAATAGGTGGATGCAGGACACCAGGGACCATTTCCCCTGGCATAATGGGGACAAGGTGGTTTTGCAATGGCTTGTTCAGCTCTGTGCATGGCAGTGCTTTGGCACTTTGGCAAGTGTCTGTTAAGCCTAGGGCCCGAGTAGTGGGTTCAAACTGGAGGAGGGGAGATTTAGATTAGATGTAAGGAAGAAGTTTTTCACTCTGAGAGAGGTAAGTCACTGGCACAGGTTGCCCAGGGAGGCTGTAGATGCCCCAGCACTGGGTGTGTTCGAGGCTAGGTTGGGTGGGGCTTTAAGCAATATGGTCTAGTGGAAGGTGTCCGTGCTCATGTCAGGGGGCTTGGAACTAGATGATGTTTAAGGTCCCTTCCAACCCACACCATTCTGTGATCTACTCTCAGCTCATGCATTCCTCTCCGTTTCACTATCCTCATTGTAACTGGGACCTCACCTGGGGATTTCCCCCCCCACAGCACTTACTGTCACATCCCAGTTAAAAAAACCTGAGGCTGACATGGCAGAAGAGGGCTGGCGCTTAAGTGAGACTCTTCCTGGTCCATGTTTCTTATTAAATAAGTAGCTCTCCTTGTAAACAGACAGGTCACTTGGATATCCAACACCCAGGGGACCTGCAGCCAATTGATGCACAGTCTTGTGGTGGCCTTCAGGTTTGTAATGTCTGGGTAGCTCAGAAATCCAAATCTGCCCTCAGCAGATGAGATCTCTAATGGCATTTCCTTTACTTGCCCATCTTGGCTGGTGATGTGGTTCTGGGCAGCCTTGCACAACAGCTGTCCTCTCCAGGCTAGGCAACACGTGAGAGTTGATGCAAAGTGGCGGTGCGTTTGAGCAGGGTGCCGTGTTCTTGTGAGAAACGTCACCACTGCTGCCTTGGCCCTGTGAGGAGCCAGCTAAGTTTTGAGGGTGGAGGGCAGTGTCTGGTTTATTCGGGGACACAAGGTTCACCACCCCTGGAAGAGCAACCAAACTGACAAGAAGAGGGCCCTGTGCCAGCCTAGGACATTGCTTTTGATCAGCTATGACACTGGTTTTTATTCTCTGTGAACCAACTAGCAAAAGCATTTAATCTCAACAGAGACAAGCCAGGGCAGGTCAGGAGTTTATGAATTAACCTATTTGTATTTTTCTGCCCTGAAGTGGCATCAGACTTTTCCTTTCAGAAGAGTATTTCCAACTTGTCCAGTTGTTAAAACAACAGAGAGGAAAGCAGCCTGCCTCACCACCCAGCGGGGCTCTGGTAGCTCATCCAAAAAGGGGGCTCCAGGGTCACAAGAAGGGTTTTGAGATGCAGTTTCCCTCTCTCTTCCATGTGTCAGGCTGAAACTCGCAAGTGGAAGTCCCGTCACAGGGGTGAGTGTCAAGGTCTACTGTTTGTGTGTACCCTGTGTGTTGTAGCTGCTCAGGAAATGTGTGACTTGCTCTGGGACTTGGGGCTATAAGGAAGGCTCTCCACAAATGAAAGGTACATGGAGGGGACTCATCTGGCATCAGCTCCTCTAACAATAAATCTCACTGCTGGCAGTGTTTGATCAGTGCGTGGAGCCGCTTCATCCTGCAGCAATGCTTGGGCAGAAGTCTACCACCGCAGATCCTCTCATCCCACCAGCTGGCTGACGAACGAACAGCCCCACACAGGTCTGGGTGGACCAGGTCATTGTGTTATTTACCCACACTGAGAACAAACATCCTGCGGAGAGACTTGTAAAACCTATAAAGCGAGGTAAGAAATGTCCTGTTGAGAGCTTGCCCGTCTGCAGGGAATGGGCAGCCCTCCATTGCTGCCCTGTCCTGAGCAGGTTTTTTCCTAGTATCCAATCTAAGCCTCCCCTGGTGCAACTTGAGGCCGTTTCCCCTTGTCCTATCACTAGTCACTTGGGAGAAGAGACCAGCACCCACTTCTCTACAACCTCCTTTCAGGAGGTTTCTCTTCTCCAGACTAAACAGTCCCATTTCCTTCAGTTGCTCCTCCTAAGACATGTTCTCCAGACCCCTCAGCAGCTTTGTTGCCCTTCTCTGGGCCCGCTCCAGCACCTCAATGTCTCTCTTATACTGCAGTGCCCTGTAGCAGGGGCTGTGCCTCTCTTTGTGCAGGAAGCACAGACAAGGACAGCCTGAGAAACTTCCCTTGTGCAACCTCTAGCTCATGTGACAGCTGTCCAATGTAGGGTAGTAACCACACATGGAGCACTGTGCTGTCAGGGCACTACACGTGATGTGGAATTGGTCACTGTGAGGAAAGCTTGAGGTTTGGGGTTGGGGCACACTGTTGGCTCACCACCTCGAGCCCTTTGGAGGATCTTGGAGCACAGAAGGCAGGGGCAGTGCATGACAGTGCCTGAGCTGCTCATCAAGCATCTGGCTTGGGAGGTCTGTCTGAGGAACATCCACAATCCTATATGAGTAGCCAGCTATTCCCTGAATTTGGGTGAAGATGTGACATTCAGCTGTACACCAAAGGAGCTCCTCTGTGGCTCTGTGGCAGTGGAGGCTCTGCAGTGCTGGTTACTAACTGATGGGGCAGAGGGAAATGAGGGGGACCTTTCAAAGCAGGGTTGCAAGGTGAGGAAACCATGGGGACGTGGGTGTCCTTGGGCAGCACAGGCGCAGGCAAGAGGACCCGGCCTCAGAGAGTGAACAGCGGGACAGCCACTGATAATGTGGAAAATGGGGTGCAGCCCTGCTAAACTTAATGCCCTCACCTCAAAATCATCATCCTCAGAGTTGTTGAGTTTGGTCCTGATCACAAGTTTTTTGATGCCTGGGGGCAGCAAGGAGAAAATTAAATACTGATTGGGAAAGCCCTGCACTCACCAGAGGGTGAATTTCGGTTACAGCATGGTGGGTCTCTGTTAAAATGGAAGCTGCTTTGAACTGTGAACTCTTCTGGGATTATTTTTCTTCTTGTTTTTCTTCTTGCAGGAAATCCTGGGTGTCTAAAAGATGAAATCCTTTCACTTGACGAGGTCACGGGGGGCTGGCCAGCAGCCAGGCACAGGGCTCCTCTGCAGTTCTGCCTGTTCCTCTCTATGAGCCTATCGCTTCCTCCAGGATGCTTCTCTTGTGGATATTTGTGCACGCCGCGAGAAGAGGCTTAGAGTTGCTCTTCTGCTCCATATTTAGTTTGCTCTGTGCCCTGAGAAGGCCAGTGACATCTTAAGACCTGTTGCCGTCTCCGAATATAAAACCCCTCTTTGTTGCGGGGAGGTTGACTTGACTGAGCCGCATGATCAGAGTCAGGTGACAATATTGGGCACAAAACCGGAGGAGAATAAACACTTGGGTGTAGGAGATCAGCTGCTGACCTTGCCTTTTGACGAGCTGTGTTACTCCTCAGGGAAAAATGAGCGCCTGGCCCTCTCCTGTGCTTTGGAGCTTAACCACGGCGTGTTTAACAGGTAAGTCCTCCTGAAGCAGCGTTTCTCTTTGCTGGCTAAGCATGGAGGTGGGTAGAGCTTCATTGTAACCAGGCTTCCCAGTCTCGGGGTGCCGTGAAGGGAGGGAACGCAGGAAAGGGAGGAAGTGTTGCAAGATAGGCAGTGTTGGAAGTGGGCTGAATGTGGTAAATGTAAAAACTTGCTTTTACAAGAGAGAAAAGAAAAAAAGGGGAGGAAAATTAGAGCCATATTACTCTGTGTATTGAGGATTTATTTGCAGTGGCCTCTTCATGGCTTTATCTTAAACCCCAAGGAACAGGATGCCTGGGGTGTTCACTCTGGTGGGGTGTTTTGGTAACTGGGTCTTTATAAGAGAAAGAGCATATGGCAGGGGGGTTGGACCTAGATGATCTTTAATGTCCCCTCCAACCCAGACCATTCTATGATTCTATATAAAAATGCCCGAATATTTTTGTAATCATGCCTCTATCTGCTCCTCTCCTTGTTCTTCTCATCCTTTTGTACCGCTTAGCTATCAAAACACCCCTGTGTTTCCCACAGTTAATATTTTTGCTATGTGAGATCTGCAACACTTGTGGCACTTCAGGTCATGTGCCTTCCAGGGCAAGTCTGGCCAGGTGTAAGTGGAAGCTCCTTGAGGTGAGGTGCCACCCTGCGGCCACCCCCCTTTTTGGAGTACGAAGCCCTCAGCCTTGCTAGGACATTTGCACTTTACAGAGTTCTTTAGCAAGGGGAAAAACAGCTCAGAGCAATTACCTGCCAAGCTGCTCAGGGCAGCTTGAGCATGTAACAAGGTACGAGCCTCATTAAATTAAACAGCTTGGGGAAACTCTTCATTTCAGGTGCCAATTATTCACCTGTTGATTCAGGAGCCGATTGTTCACCTGTTGAATTTGCCAGAGATAATTATTATCTTCACCTAGATCTCCAACTGTGGACTTGATTGCGCTGTTTGGCTGGAAGGTTCAGTTTTTCAGAAGAGCAGGCGGTTTGGTTATGCAAGACAGAGGAAAGAAAAAAAACTAAGGGACTGTCCACCCTATTTCTGCATTTTGTGAGTTCCTGGCCAGGGCCCCTGTGCCTCACAAGCTGGCCAGGCTGCCTGCTGTATGAATTGGGAAGGATTAGCTCTGTAGTTAAGAGTTCAGTAACTTTCCCTGACACCTTCAAAGTTACTGGAGTGAAACATCATGTCAAGGCATCACAAAAAGACCCATTCTTAAAATGTCCCTCCCTGGAGATACTTTTGTTGATTTACAGTGCCCCTAAAAAAAAAAGTCTCTAGAAAGTAGAATCGCTGCTCTCTGGTGTAGGCAGTGTAAGCGCAGGAGAAGAAATGGTCTGATGAAGCGGAGGTTGAGTATTGTTTTTTCACACCTGTGATACTATAACTGGTAAAACAAAACATCACCCATTTTCACTAGATGCTCAAAATATTAAAAAAAAAAAAAATTTAAAGTCAACCAAACCAAAAACACGCACAAAACCCAAAACCAAACAAAAAACCCTAAACCACCAAAATTCAGCCAGCTGTGTGCACTCCAAGGTGTTTAAATCCACGTTGGTGTCTGTGGCTGGCAGAGCTGAGCAAATGCTGGGGAGAGGCTGCTCCCTGGGAGGTCAGACTTTGATCCCAGTGGTCCTTCTCAGAGCTTTTTGCAGGAGAACTTGATGGTGCCCTTGACTTACTGCTAGTGTCTACTTTGAGACTGGTTTAATAAAAACCAGGACTGACTTGGCTCATTGCCAAATCCGAGGATGGAGAAGCACACTGATTTCAGTCCTTCAGGTGTCAGGCATGGGCAATTGTGCATCTTGGTCCTGGGTCAAGGCATGGCTAAGGTAGCAGTGTCCTCTGTGGGTACTGAGAGCTGCTGTCCCTGCCTAGGACCAGCGTTGGTCCCTATAGGTCACTTGGACTTGGGGCAAATAAATATGCCACAAAACAAAAACTGTGAAATTCAGTGTCTCTGTTTTGGGGGCTACAGAAGAAAGTGTGGGCAGTGGCCCAGATGGCTGGGTGCTCCATCTGCTGCCTTACTCAAGAGCTGCAGAAAGATGGGTTTTCATACCCAAGGGAGTACAAAGCAGGCAGTATGCAGTAAGAGGGAGCGCTCCCAATGAGCTCTCTCCATGTGATTGCAGCTTTGTAAGGACTCTTTTGTTTAGTGTCCTGATCTTGCTGTAGAAATTTAACTAGAGTTACTAGTCAGCTTGGTCTGCATATGGTTGTTGTTCATCCCATGGTGGTACCCAAGCACTGGTACCCATGGTGCCCGGTCTCACATGGTGTAACCAAAATGGAGAGAGAAATCAAAGGCTGGGCGAGAAGTGTTTAAGGCCAGATTGGATGGGGCTTTGAGCAACCCGGTCTAGTGGAAGATGTCCATGCCCATGGCAGGGGCGTTGGAACTAAATGATATTTAAGGTCCCTTCCAATATAAACCATCCTATAATTCTATGAAGCAGGCTTGGGCAAAAGCCTGCAGAGACCCGTGAGTCTGCAGCCACCCAGTGGTGCTGCCACTCTGAGTCTCCAGCTGGGTGTAAGCTGCGCTCTTTGGGTTCCTTGAAACCCATAAAGTGATTTCTTAAAACAGTCCTTTTACTTTCCGTGCCAATGGCCACTTGATTTCAGCAGGCCCTCTTGCTGCAGTGGCTTGGCAGATGTGTACTGGTTGGAAGAGCATGTAAACGCCATATTGTCAGCCACAGTCACATACCAATGAGGGATGAAGTTGGATATTTTCATAAGCTGCAGTTATTTCAGAGTGAAGCTGATGTGACAACCACTGTGGCAAGAGTTGGCTGTTTTGGTTTTGCTTTGCCTCCTTTGCTTAATACCATGCTACTGAATTGAACCCAACTTGCTACTTTCATGTTCAGTATTATGGGTCTCTTCTCTGTTCAGAGACTGGAAGACATTCCCTGTGCTTGTGAGCCAAGAGATGGCTTTCATCAGCAGACAACGTTTCAGTTCACTACATATCATTGCAAAACAACTTGAACTGCAGTAAATACTCCTTTTCTCTGAAGATTACAGCAGTCTCCAATCTAATGGATAGATTTCAGAATCGAAGCAAGTCTTGGCCTGCAGGTTCCCTTCTGGTTACTGGATGTATCTCCAGAACAGCTTAAAAGAAAATCCCAAACTCATGACTTCTCTTTGCTGATCCCTTTAATGGAGATGGGATAAGCCAGCTGGCTACTTGACAAGCATTTTAAATCAGATTGTCATGAGATCTCAGGGTAAACTGTCTCAAGGAGCTGTCACTAACAAATGGAGTGTTTCAGGCAATTCTCACGCCCTTTTATCTAGGAGAGTCAGACCTCCAGGACATTGGCATCTACTGAGTGGTGGCCTCATGGACCCGCTAATTTATTTCCTTGGTAAGTCTCTCATGTGCCAGGGATGCTCAGATGCTGCCGATGTTCAGCTACTTGCTTCTGTATTGCTCTGCAGTGGAATACAGTAGAAGGGAGTCTCTGGATGTTAAACCAGGATACAGGGGTTAAGCAGTTGATAAAGATGTAATGAGAAGCCTCCATTAAAGGGAGAACAGTAATCTGGCTACTAATTATGCTTTTTCTTCCCTTAGGTATTGCTTTAGGCCAGACAGCCACCACCCAGGTCTCTACTGCATCAACCCCAGCACTTCCTAGCGCAAATATCACCCAGTTCCTTATTGCATCAGCCCCAGCACTTCCCAGCGCAAGCACCACCCAAGACCTCATTGCACCAACCCCAGCACCTCCCAATGCAAGCACCACCCAAGTCCCCATTGCACCAACCACAGCACCTCCCAATGCAAGCACCACCCAAGTCCCCGTTGCACCAACCCCAGCACCTCCCAATGCAAACACCACCCAAGTCCCCGTTGCATCAACCCCAGCACCTCCCAATGCAAACACCACTCCAGTCCCCATTGCACCAACCCCAGCACCTCCTAGTGCAAGTGCTACTGCAGCTTCTGCTTCCCCAACTGCTGCTGCAATGCTCTCAGCTGGAGTGGTGTCAACCACTGCAAATCTTGTTGAGTCCACAGCAGCACTGTCTGCTGATCCAAGCACAAAAAAGCCTGTTCAGACTCTACCCGCCACCACAGACGTGACTGTCCCCACCTCTGGCAGCACAGCCACTTCCCGGGCATCTACAGGACTAATGGCCACATCCACCAGTGCCCCAGTGTCCCCTCCAGGCATGATCACATCTGCTGGGATCCCATCAGCAACCCCATTCCTCACTACCACCAAGCCCTCAAACTGCAGCGCAGTGAACATGACAGCCTGTGTCCCCTGCTCCCCAGGGACAGTTCCCAACGAAGGTAAGAGTCCCTGCTTATCACAGCTCTCATGTTAGGCGGCAAGGTGACTTGTCAAGAAAGGTGAAACCAGCACATGTTGTTGTGTTGGAGGCTTGGACAGGCAGCAGGAGTGGGAGTTGGTTTGTTGCACCTTTCTGAAGTTAAAGACTTGGCCTTTGCCTGCCTTGTGCTGTGTATTTGTCTTCCCAAGGCTTCCCCAGCAGGATGAAGAAGCAATCGGGTTGTGGCATGAAGTGTAACACAAGCACAACCTGATATAGTGGCAGGAGGATGCTTTTTTGAGGTGCAGCACCAAATAGAAGGACAGCTTCCAGCTATCTATCTCCAGTGTTAGAAGGAGAATCTCTATGCTAGAAAAAGCCTTTTCACTTGGGCTTGAGAAATTGCCTGATTAGCCTCTGTTGTGGTCAGAAGTGCATAATGCTACGTTTTCTGGAAGGTATTTATGTTGTAAAGTGGTTGTTGTTCTGGTTTTTTTAAACACCACCACTGCATGCCCCCAAAAATTCCAGATGAAAAAAACCACAACCCTGAAATACAAGCCATGTACTTTTTGCTTACTTGCCCCACTGCAGGACACTTTTCAAAAGATGAATATGCAGCTCTGCTGCTTTAGGGTAAATCTGCAGAGGACAGGAGGTAATTCCCACCTCCCTCCCCCTGTGCAGGATGTTCCTCCGTGAGGTCTTCTCCTCTTGCCTGTGCTTGGTTGCTGCAGCACCAAGGACTGGTTCCTGCAAGCAGTGGGATGGCAGGTCTGATGTGTGCAGCTGCAGCAAATCCCACACGATCACTCTGCGTAGCTCAGGTTTGTTTTGTGGAGCAAGAGAGAGCTAGAGCTTGTGTCTGGTGGGAATGCCATGGTACCTGTGCTGAAAGAAAAGCTGCTGCTGCTGCTTCAGGCAGATCCTCTGCTCTGGGGTTTTTCTCTTCAGTTCTGCTTCCCTCCAGCCTAGATTATCAGTATTCCAAAGGAGTATTTTGTGTTTTGGTTTGGTTTGGTTTTTTCCTTTTTTTTGTTTGTGTGTTGGAGGGAAAACAAGGAAAACCCTCCAGGCCCCTCAAGTTAAAAGAGAAGAAAGCAGTCATCTTAATTACCAGAAATCCTCAGTGACAGACTTGAGACCTTAGCTCATCTTATGGCCGTTCTTCAGCTTGCTAACGATGCACAGCAGCATAATTAGCATGAGTATTACAGTTTCTAAGATTGTCTTGCTGGAGGGGTTGCATCCCAACACTTCTGCGTTCACGGCAGTGACATGTCACGATGAGCACGAGGATTTAACTTAAGTCACACAATCCTCATCCTGAATTTTTTGTTCCAACTCAGGCACCTTGAGCTGCTCGTGCTGTGCAGAGGGCTCGTGCGTAGACCCCAGTGCCTGCACCTCCTGCCCGCTGGGCCACTACCAGCCGGAAAGTGGGCAACTATCCTGTCTGCCTTGTCCACAAGGGCGCTACACCAAGTAAGTGACAGAGCTCCTGCGCATGGGGTTGTGGATGCTCTTCCTCAAAACATGTCTTAGCTGACAAAATCTCCTTCTTTGGGTTATAGAAAAAGTGCTGCCAGGGTTGTTTCTCCATGGGAAGCACAGGGTTTTGCATCCCCAGGAGAAAGAGCAGCTCAGGCTTGCTGGCCCAGCACTCACCCATGGCGCAAAACACTTGGCGGCGGCAGCCACAGGCTGTGTGCTCCATAGCTTTTTGCAGGGCTTTGTGGCAAACTGGGTCAGGGAGCTCGTTCACTGCAAAGCTGCAATGGCTACGTGCCTGTTAAACTAACCTACAAATAGTCCAGCTTCTGGAGAAAGCCCCAGGCTGCCTTTGATCTGTGCTTCAAATGAGCTCCCACGGGGCAGGTGGCGGTGTGAAGGTGCATGCCTCTTCAGCACTGCTAAATTCTTCTCACCAGGAACCCTTGGTGTGGGTATCCTTGTGCTGAGGGCTTCCCAGTGGTGGTTCCAGCTCTCTGCAGGCTGTCCTTCCTTTTTCCCATGGTCTTAGGAGGGAACAGATAGGGACAGTCTTTTTCACAGGGCCTGTGGTGACAGGACAAGGCGTGACTGTTTTAAACTACAAAAGGGTAGATTTAGACTGGATATAAGGAAGAACTTGTTTGCAGTGAGGGTAGTGGAACACTGGAGCAGGTTGTCCAGAGAGGTGATAGCTGCCTCATCCCTGGGAAAAGTCCAGGTCAGGTTAGATGGGGCTCTGAGCAACCTGATCTGGTTATAAATGTCCCTGCTCACTGCAGGGAGGTTGGACTAGATGACCTTTAAAGGTCCCTTCCAACCCTAAACGTTCTATGATTATTCCAATATGTATGTTTGTTTGGGTTTTTTTTGGTGATCGAGGGCACTTGAGAGTGAGGTGTGGGTTCAACTCCTCAATGGTTCTCTAGGATACCTCTGGACAACTGGCTTCAACTCTGCGCTTTGCCCAATTACTCTCCATCTCTATTTTGTTGCCTCCAAGGGATCTCATTACATTTGAGTTGCTGGCATCTAAAACAATGTACTTAACTGCGATAGTCTGGAAAAGCTGACAAGCCATCACGGCCAGAAGCCCAGCCTCGCAATGTCACCAGGCTGCCTCATCCCCGGGATGCTGTACAAGTGTCCTCTGGCTGCGGGGACACACGCATGTGCTGCTTCACCATTTCCCATCGAGTTTTCCCTTGCTGTATCTGATGTCTACTGCGAGCAACTGGTGGGCTTTGTCGCTTGGGCAGCTGCGAGGACAGGAGGGGTGGCAAGAGCTTCCTAGGACCATGTCCCTCACAGAGCAGCTCCATTTGGATCAGCCCTGGGGAGAGGGAACAAAACCTGGCTGTGGGGAAGGGTGACCTGACCGTGCAATTTGTTTGCAGCAGCCCCTGAGTTTGAGGGGTCACCAGCTTCCTCCTTCATGCTCCCACCTTGCTGTTTGTGCTGTGAGTTCCTGCCTTACCTTATTCACCACGTAAGTGCTTTAAAAACCAATCAGGAGCAGTCCACAGGACACTGCACAAACACTCCTGTTGGGATGCCTGAGAGGACAACGAAGAGCCAGGGACCAGAAGGGGCCAGCAAAGAGTGGCTGGGTTCATTACGGTGCTGGGAGGTGGGACCAGAAGAAGGGGATATGCAGGGAAACGAAGGGAAGGGGGTCCAGCAGGCAAAGTGTGTGCATGGACATCTCCATGGCAGCTACCCGGGCCTCAGGGCTTCGATGGGATAGTTCAACATTTTTGTGGTGTTTGGAGAATTGAGGCTCCCCTGAGCTTTGAGCAGCTCTGGCTGGTGCAGGCCCTGTATTCGGTTGTTTTAAGCAAAACATTTCCTACGTTTCCAATTGATTTTTATTTTTTTTTCCCACAAGTCTTGCTCAGCCCTGGGGTTTCTGAAGGAATTAAAGAGTGTGTTCTTCTTTTCCTCCAAAGCATCCCTGAGTATGTTAACAAATTCTTATACCCACATGCTTGTTGTTAGGGATTTGGGTCTGTTGGCGATGAATGCAATAGATTTCCTCTTTCCCGGCCTTTCCCTCTTTCCCTCCCCCTCCTCCCGGAGGTCTAACATATTATATCCCCTTTCCCACAGTCCCTGCTATTTAAGGTCAGGATTCTCACACCTCAGTGCTTGTGGTTTAGCTCCTTTTTTCAGCTCCTAAGTGACCTGACTTTCAACAACGGAGCAGCTCCTTTTAAAATTGCTGATGCACCTTTCCAATTCAATTCAATTTCCAAGCATGAATTGAAGAGCCTGACTTTAAACCAAGGTTTTTAAAGCCTGGCTACAACACGTTTTTCAAGACCTAGAACTCCTACTCAGAAAACCATCCCTTTTCCTATAGCCCACAGGCACAGGTTGTCTCTATTTTTTTCCAGTGGACCTTTAACATCCAGGCAAGTTCAAATTGTTTTTCTGCCTGAACTCTTTCATTACAGTTATGCTATTTCCAGATTTGCTAGTGAAACAAGGAGTTGTGCTCTGCTTTCTCCTCTGAAAGTGGATAGAGGCTCAGGTGACCTGAAAGAGGACTCACCTCTGCTCCCTCCTCTCCCAGCTTCACAAGGAGCAGCACATGCCTTCCCTGCCCGCCTGGCCATTACGCTAACGAGTCTGGGGCTGCAGCCTGCCGAGCGTGTTGGAAAGGTAGGCTTTGATTGGTATTCCCCACAAATGCATTTTCATTAGGCTGCGCGATGTGTTTTCCCATGACCAGATGCAATTACCAGGTAACTTAAAAGCCCCAAAGAGTAAACAGGTTATTTTGTTCAGGCTGAAAATAGAACAGCAGATCCCTCTTCCCCTTCTGTTATTGACATTTTTATTAAAAAAAAAGAACAGAACAGATCTCAGAGATGTGCTTCTGTTTGCAACAAGCTAATACAAACACCACAGTGAAAGCCTTTTCCAGACAGTCAGGAAAGAAGGTTTATGATACTCAGGTGTAGCACAAGGGTGAGGAGAGTGTCGGGAAAATAAAGGGTTCCCCTGGTTTTAACGGCAAAAAATGAGTCTAACCCATCTTTGTTTTCAGCTAGGCAACCTCCTGCAGTCTGAATATTAAATGTAATACTCTCCTTATTCCCCAGACATTAAAACCTGGGGTTTTAGGGAGCTGCTTTGCACCTGGCTAATGCAATATGAGCCCGGTACGGCGTGTTCGCAGACAGCGTTAACGTGTTCAAAACAGGCCAGCATTTACTTATGCAAAAACCTAGTTAACGCATGCAATGCAGCAGCTATTCTGTACACAAATTAAGTGCTCCTCAAACATGCACAACTGTTCTTCTGAAAATTTGCCCACCACGCTGTTTGGCTGGTGCCTAAATCTTGGCTGTCACTTGCTAAGTTTGGGAGGAAACAAGTCTAAGTGGTGGCAGCGCTGTGGGGTGTCAGTCTCTTCACTCAGCAGATTTGAGCACCGTGTTAGACCACAGAGGAGTCTGTGGAGGTGGCCCCTAAATCGTGCAATTATAAATTTATAACGTTCCTGTTCTCCTTGCAGGGAGAGGGCGGTTGTGTTGTTTTTATCCTGCTCTGCCGCAGCCTCTGCTGCTTGTGGCAAATCTGGGATGGTTTGAAGGGCGTAAGGCAGAACTTACCTCGCTGCTTCCAGTTCCTCTCTGAACACTGGCACCTTCACTCTGTCCCATGTGGACCCAGGGCGGTGACCAGTCTTGTGCATCATCAGGCACCTTCCCCAAACCATCTGAACTCCTGAATGTTGATCTCTTGCCTCTAGAAGTTCCTGTTGGCGTGGCGGGTCCTCCCTGCTCCCTTGCCCACATCATGCGCATTTCACTCCTTGTGCTTTGGGGAAGGGTCTGCATGTGTCCATCCTCCCACTGTTCATGGTCCTGGTGGTGCAGGGAGGGAGAGCTAATGGCAGATTGCTGTGCTGAGCAGAGCCATCCTGGTTGGTGGGTCTGATGTCCTTCCCTTTGGGGAGAAGGAGATGCACCTCAGGCTTTCTGGAGCGGGGGAAACTCTGGAGGAGCTGGGTTGTCTGGAGGGGTTTTCCTAGGCCAGAGACCCGCTCCAGCTGAATAACCTAGGAGCTGGCACCGGGGTCACCTACTTCAGCTTCATTCCAGTTCAACCTGTCATGCTGGAAATGTTCACAGGTCTCTCTGTCTCCCTAGTGGGGTTTTGGATACAAGAGTGACATCAGGGAAATCTGCCCAAGTCCCCCCCCCCCATGCTTCCCTCAGCATGGAAAAAGTCATTAGGAAACCTTCATTGCTTTTTCAGGGCTTTTGACAAATACAAACCCAAACATCCCAACTTAGCCCACGAAATTCCACCTGAAGCGTGTTGTGGGGAGTTGATTTGGTTGCTTGTAAAATGGAAATGAGCAAATATACAAAGATGTGGGGCAGTGACAGAGGAGGAAAGATCCTGAAGCTTTACTCTTCTCTTTTTCAGGCTATTATAGCTCCAAGCAAAATGCAGCTTTTTGTCTGCCTTGCCTGCCTGGATCATTTTGCAAGTAAGAAGTCTGCTTATGATGCTGGCCATCGGGTGGACAGGGAGGGGTGCTTTCCTTTTAGCCACTGAGCTAGAAGACCACATGTAGTGGCCAAAGGCAAGTCACCAGCCCTTTCATCTGCAGGGACATTGGTGCTGAGCCCTGGTAAGAGAGGGATGGTGCAATGGAAGGGAGGATCCTGGAATGAGGTGGCACAACATCAGCTTGCAGCCTACCTCTGCCATCTCCTCTTGCTGATGCTGCGTTGCATTGGCATTGCAACAGATACTGGCACAGGGATTGAGCTGAGCATTGCTCTGCGCTTTGTAGCTTTAAGCTGAGCTGGTGGTTTGTTTTTCCTGAGTTGAGATGTGCAGAAGGCAGTACCTAAACTGGCTGAGCTGTCACCTCCAGGGTGGGAGAGAGAGCCTGAGAGAGGTGCTGGTGGGGTACCTGGTGACTGGCTCTGCACCCTACCGCATAGGGCTACCTGCATGGAGGTTGCAGGGTTTATACCCAAAGCAGGTGAATTGGCACGTGAGTATTTACCTTCCTTCTGACCTTGCCTTGAGCTCTTTTGACCCATGCTATGCAGCAGATCTCTGCTGAACCTTGATTAAATTGCCACCAGACTGGACCCAGGACTTACCTGGCTGTATCACAGGTCTCTCTCACAACTCCCTGTTGACCAGTTCCAGCCAAGTTAGCTAAGGACCAGCAAGTTCTGGGATAGCAGGTTCCTACAAGTTTCATGCAAATAAGCAGCCAAAGAGAGGACAGAAGTGCCATCAGGTGCCCAGCTCTAATTAGACATGCAAGAAATGACACTGGAGAGAGACACTGTGAATACCCACAAAATGGCCAAAGCTTAGTTCCTGGTAGACCCTGGAGACTTCAGCACATGCATAAGTAGGAAAGCTGGCTTTGGTGGGCTGGGCTGGTCTTGGAAGTGCTTGTCCTACAGCATTGTCTGCCTCCTCTTCCCTCCCCAGCACCACCAGTTGCACGGCGTGTCTGCCTTGTCCAGCGGGGCAAGAGGCTCTTCAGGAGGCATCGGAGGAGTGCATGCCCTGCCTGGCAGGTAACGTCTGCAGCGGCGGGTGGGAGCTGTGATAGCCCAGCTGGGAACACACGGCTTCAGCACCAGAAGGAATGACTCATTCCTGAGCCTTGTCTCATCTCACCCAGAGGACACTGCTCCACGCCAGCACAAATGTCGTGGCTGCTATCTGCAGAGCAAACCATTGCGGTGATGGAAAGCTGCCAGGTTTTTTTGGCCCATCCTAGTTTGCTAGGACCTGCTGTGGTAGCTATGCCTGTGCCACCCCTTCCCACCAGCATAGTTAATGGCTTGGAGGAAGTCTGGTCGCCTGCATGCCAGGGCTGCTGGAAGCTGCAGCTCTAGCAAAAAACCATCTTCAGTAGCAGTGGTTGTTTTGCTGATGAAACCACAGACTTGCCAGCAGAGGTGGGGGATGCAATGGTGGGAAAGCATTTACCGCTTTGAGACTTCTGCGACCCATCAATCCCACAAAGCTTAGGAAATTGAGCTGTGCTTTGAGCTTTGCTCAGCAAGTTTCAAACGGCTGGAAAAAGGTGTTTGAATCTAGAATTAGAGAGGATGAAACTTTGCTGACCTCAGCTCCAACCTGTCCTCTGCTTTAAAGCCAGAGCTCCCTAGTAAACCCATCTCCCACCGCACTCCTACTCACTCTATTTGCCAAGTTCTAACCCCAGCTATGCTTTAGTCCCTCTGTCCCTGTTTGTTCTCTGTCCTGCCCCTTTGCCACCAATCAAGGACCCAAGTCCAGGCTCAGCTTTTGTTATGCACATGAAATATTTAATGATCTTTCTCCTTGTGGCTTTGAAAGCTGAATCATCCGTGAGCAACTGCAAAGGCCGCAGGGTCCAGTCCCAGATCTTAATTTTGGGCTTATTTGCTATTTCAGGTATGTTCAAAGGTCCCAGTGACAACAAATGCAAGCTCTGCGGGATGGGAGAATACCAATTACAGCGGGGCAAGGAGAGCTGTGACCTGTGCCCAGAAAATCACTACTGCCCTGTGAGTCTCCATCAGCTGATTTGACAGCCTGGATTCACAGACAGAGCTGTCCTGCGACAAGCTAAATACGCTTCTGTTAGCGTATTATTTTTATCTGAGCCTCTTTTCTTACACATAGACACAGTCCTGGTGGAGGGAGATGGTTAAAGACCAGAGTCTGGCTTTGTGCCAGCCCTGGAGCGGCCCAGTCTCACTGGGGAATGTCAGAGGATGGTGTGTCCATTAATGCGGGGGTTTGATGTATGGACATGTTGTATAATGACACCTCCTGCTCTTCGCCCTACTCTGGCTATCACCACAGGGGCAGACAGGCTGACTTTAATGATGGCAGGTTCCGTCCTTGGTTATTTTTCTGCCGTTTTTTCAATGCTGAAGTGTCACCTCCCTCCACACTAGTTACCTCCTACAGTCTTCCCCGTTTGCTGGCGCTGAGTTACTTCTTCTCTTGGGCAGAGCCCAGATGTGAACCCAGTCAAGTGCCCTCCCGATGCCTTCTGCCCCGCGGGCAGCACTGAGCCGGCGTACTGCATGGAGGTCTTTCTGTACAAGGCAGGGGACTCCTGCCAGCTGACTCCCCTGACCGTCCTTCTCCTGGCTGTCCTCTCAGCAGGTAAGTGTCAGTCTTCTCTGTCCTCTGCTAAAACTAGACACCCCTCTGCAGCTGGGCGCTTTCATGTTATGCCAACAGTGTTCTCTGGATGGTGTATTTTATGTTTCTGGAAACATGGAGCTCTAATAAAGGTCTTTCTGGCTGCTTTCAATCCCAGTGATAATCCTTTCCCCATCTGTAAGGAGGGATATTCCTCTATTTGCTCGGAAGGAAGATTATTCAGCATAATGCTGAATATTTCTGTTTGTCCTTGGGAAGCAGGTGTGTGTATGGACCCCAAAACAGGGACTTCTTGGCTGCCCAGAAGTAGGAAGGACAATTTCCTTTTGGTCTGAGACTTCAAGTTTCATAAAAGCATTCCCCTGCCCTGTACCTCTTGCTGCAGCATCCAGCAGGAAGGAGTGCTGCCAGCTTGTGCAGGGCTGGTTGAGGCTGGTGTTGGTCTCTTTTCCCAAGTAATTAATGACAGGACAAGAGGAAATGGCCTCAAGTTGTGCCAGGGGAGGTTTAGATTGGATATCAGGAAGAAGTTCTTTACTGAAAGAGTGGTTAGCCACTGGAACTGGCTACCCAGGGAAGTGGTGGAGTCACCATCCCTGGAGGTGTTAAAAAAACGAGTAGATATGGTGCTCTGGGACATGGTCTAGGGGTTAGGGAGATGCTGGGATGAAGGTTGCACTTGATGATCTTAGAGGTCTTTTCCAACCTAAATGATTCTGTGATTCTATAATGCTGTAGTGCACCTTGTAACCAACAGAATGAAGGACAAACATCTACTGAGTATTTGCAGCACCCCTCATCCCAGATGCCACCTGCTGTAATTAGCTCACTAGGGCGAACCATGGGGTGGATGAACTTTTCTACCTGGAAGCTGCACCATGAATATTCATTCCAAGCCAATGAATATGCATTTGTAGTCTTAGCAAAGGGGGAAATGAGAGTTCTGTAATTTTTAATCAAAATGTGGGGGAGCTGTAGTCAGAGGTAGCAGTTATGATGCAAATGAGCAACTGTTACTGCTATGGATTGCAAAGAGGGCAGATAAGCAAGCTGGGGAGAGGGACTCCTCTCATGGCTCAGGCAGATGAACAGAAACCCTGCCGTAAGTGCTGCTTATGCTACCGGCTCTCTCAACGCAAGATTTTCATCTCCAAGCCATAAAGACGACTAAGTCATGAGAGGATAAGGAATTAGAAACCTGTAGATATAAGGCTATGTGTTTTAAGTGCAACAGTTATGTGACTCCTGAAGACCCATTCTCCAACTCACTGTTGCCAAAAGGCACGGGGGAGATAAAACAGATGTGTTGTTCCCCACAATGAACAAAGGAGAGCAAAGCTGCTTCTCCAATAACAAAGCAGTGCTAGTTGTTCTCACCAGACTCCTCTCTCAGCATCTGAGGAGAGGACTCCATGGATACAGACGAAAAGGACAGCTGAGTCTGCAGCAGCTATAGCTCTAGCAGCACTGGTTGACTGTTCATCTCCAGAGGGCTGAAATGTCCTGGTGGGAGCGGACAAGGGTTGTTCTCACAAGCTGTGGCCTGGAACCACATGAAAGCCCCTCCACTGGCCCACATCCCCTTGTGCCAGGCTGTAGTCCAAAAATCTGCCAAAACAGATGCCATCTGAAGCAAGCGTTAATTAGAAAAAGTAGATTAAAATGAAGTGTATGAAAAGCCTGCCCACATAGGGACAACGGCCCGTTAACCAGCATTTCTGATAAACAAGTCTGAGGGTCACAGCAAAGCATTCCTCAGTGAAGTCCTGCCTGTCACAGAGCTTGCTACGGAGAGGGGTAAATGAAACAGCCCACACAGGAACCTGCGAGTGTTTCACGGCTGGTCTACCGGATCTCTTGTTTACCACGAGACTTGTCTGCTCATGCAACCTACATTTGGGCATATTTGTCTGGCCATACTGCATCACAGCGACAGATTGGTGCTCTTCTGTTAAGATCAATTTTCCCCGATTATGTTTCTGCCAGAAACAAACAAACAGAATGTCCCAGTACTTGATATTTGCCAATTATTTCCATGTCTATGCCCAACCTAAAAGTAATTTTTCCTGACAGTCCTGATCTCAGTCTAGA
Organism: Eurystomus gularis; assembly: GCA_013400335.1. Classification (NCBI taxonomy): domain Eukaryota; kingdom Metazoa; phylum Chordata; class Aves; order Coraciiformes; family Coraciidae; genus Eurystomus; species Eurystomus gularis. The sequence goes on from VZZY01002861.1 coordinate 213,005, forward strand.
CTCAAAAGTTAATCTAGGTCAGCTACTTCTTGTGCTGCAGTATAGGGGCTGCACAGCGCAAACCCATTTCTCAACAAGATCCTTCAGTGGGATCGGCCATGGATAAGATGTCAAGTGGAAAATAACAGCCCCACAGAGCAAAGAGTAAATGGGAGTAGGAAAGCAAGGTACTGAATTATTTCATTAAAACCTGCCATTATTCTCTGCAGCTTCCAGAGTAAGATGAAACGCCAGATTTGAGTATTTATTATTATAGCTAGCCAAATCTTCTTTTTTTTTTTTGTGCAGAGAATGTAAGATAAAAGAACCACTTTACCAGAAAGAGAATCTGTCACTTGGGAAGACCTAGAGCAAACATTACTTGACGCTTCACCTTCCCATCTGAAAATAACCACCATTCCTTACCTTCCAGGTGCAATCCTCGCTGTCTTTCTAGTAATTCTGAGAAGGCGGCAAGAATATAGCAAGAAATCGTTAAAGTCTCTGTTGCTACCCCGAGGCTCAGAAGGACACACAACTTACGGGGGGACCGAGCACACAGAACCCGTCTATGCTGGCTGGTAGTGCAGGACATGCTATCAGCAAGCACCCGCTGCTTTTTTGCCTGGGGCAATACAGGTGTGTGTGTATGGGCAAGATGCTTAACCATGAGCAATCTCTTTCTGTGTAGCTAAAATAAGCGCTGAGAAATAAAACTCAAGTTTTGAGTTGTGGCTACTTGTGCTAACCAACCCAGCTGTCTGCTGTGCCAAAATGGACTGATGGAAAAACTCTTCCCCTTTCCATTCCTGGCTTCATTCACAAAGGAATACTTTTTTCCCTTTCTTTAGGAAAAACAAGAAAAGCCAGATAACAACAACAAAAAAACAACCCCAAACCAAAACAACCCCACCAGGAAGCAATTATGTGTCTCTCTCCATTTCAACAGCCAGCTCAACAAACTGAGTGGGGATTGACTGCTCCAGCAACTGAGGTTCCTGTGATACAAGTCACTTCCACCTGAGCAGGAACTGAATAGGAATGTGCTTCCTTTAAGAGTATGCGTTTTTTTTCTCTCTTTTTTTTTTGCCATTCCCAAAAATTACCATTACTTTAAGCAAGAGTAAGGCAAGGAAAAGGATCCTAAAGCTTTCGTCTTCCTCTCAGCTGTGAGAAAACACGTGCAACTAAAACAAAGGCTGATTCCTGGACAAATATGCCCCTATTTTTTTTTCCTGCTGTAAGGTGGTGTTTCATACTAGAACTCCAAAAGCAACTCAAAACTTCCAGGAAACCTTACAGGAATTATTTCTCCACCAAGCCGCACCAGTAAGACGTGAAACTGTGGCAATCCTTTGGAGCCAAACAGAGCAGCATGCTGGAGCTGCAGAAGACACCTCGCACATTTTTGCACGCTTAGGAGCTGTGCCTGTACTAGACCCACTGCTTCAATGCCCATGCAAAGTTCTTGCCCTGATCCCTGATGGGGGATCTCATCTCCCACCGACAAGACCAGCATGTGTGATTTGTCCCTGTTTGCCCTGCCCGGAGCTGTGGCACTCCAGGGTTTCTCCTGTGCAGCCAGCCCAGTTCAATTCTCTGGTGTTAAACTGATGTGATTCGTGTTTCACGGGGATGATTTCAAATGGTGTAGGAGTTTGTGTGGCTGGTTGACTCTTCTCTTTTTTAAACTTGTTGTTTGCTGTATTTTCCCTGTCATGTTCTTTCTCACAGTGATGTTTAGCTTTCTGTACCTGGTCCTCATGGCCATTTGAGGTCTCACCAGCAGGCCAGGCACTCAGAAATGCCCACTGACTCTAACGGAGCCAGTTTCAATTGTTCTGTGAAATCAGTACCTGGGGTCTCTTAACCTTTCCCCCTTGTCCTCTTCCTTTTCCTCCTACGGCACAATTCACACACATAGTAGATGTGCTGCGTCAGCCCAGACCGACCAGCCAGCTGTGACCCCTCGTCACGGCACTGCGCTTGACCAGCCCTGCAAGTGCTAGCAAAAATAGTATCTGCTATTAAAAGAGCTGGGCTTTTAAATGAGTATGTGCTGAGGTGGAAGCAGGTGTTCCTTCTCACATTCATCTCTCTCCACTGGGCTACTGCAGCAGCAGAGTCAGCTGAAGTAACCCAGCTGGTGGGGGGTTAGGTGGTAACTGCCCTCAGCTGCTCATTCTCCTCTCCCCAGGGGAGGCATTACTGTGTTTTAAAATAAATAATGAAAACACACCGGTTCTCTGATCTCTCTCAACTATGTCACAGAGGAGAAGAGAGGTACATCATCCTTTGTGGTCAGACAGATTGCCAGGAGAAGCTGTCGATGCGTCCTCCTTGGAAATGTTCAAGGTCAGGTTGGATGGGGCTTTGAGCAACCTGATCAAGTGGAAGGTGTACCTGCCCATGATGGGGGGAGTTGGACTAGATGGTATTTAAAGGTCCTTTCCAACCCAAACCATTCTGTGATTCTCATCTGGATCAGCAGCAACATGGGTAGTACCTATAACCATATCCTGAAGTCCACGGCATGGGCAGAGCTCCCCAGCATCCTCCCCACTAAGTCTTTCTCACGCTCTGGATTCAGTAGACAGGCGTTAAGTTTCTCAACTGGCAAAAACCTGGGGCTTTTCAAGGGAGCAGCAGCAGGACACAATCCTGATGCAGAGCCCCAGAGGACCTCAGCAGAACAGTAGTCCAGTAGTAGCAAAGCAATTTTCTCACATGCTCTTAAAAAAAAAAAATTAGCTGCTCTCAAACATGGGTGATTCCACCCATGAAGTCAAACCAGGCCCAAAGAAAAGCAAACCACAGTTGAATTCAGACCTGACCAAGCACGAACAGCACCAGTAGCAGCTGAACAAACCCCAGAGAATGCAGCTGGTAGAACTGTGTGACTCCAGCTCAAAGTCTTTAAAGCCTGTAAAATTATGAGCAACAGAAAACAGCACTGTAACAGGAACACCTGCAAAAAAAAAGGTCGATATTTTTGCGATAAGCAATGCTGTGAAAACCAAGCCACAGTCACAGGCACTTCCATATAAGCTTCAAACATTATTTCCACAGAATCCGTTAGGAAGTCTCGGAGTGCAAGTTTTCACTACAAAAGAACAACATCCAGTTCCCCCACTGCCAAACCATGCTTGCTTAGTATGTAGCATCTCACTTTTTTTTTAAAAAAAAAGAGGGTGCAAAAATAACTATATAGAGCTGCTTAAAAAAAAAAGAATTAGCAACTTCTTAAATAACTAGGAATAAATTTTAATATTTAATAAGACACTGAAGTTTCTCAAGCAGTCAGACATGGAATAATGTGATTCAACAATGTGGAAAAAATCCCATTAATACGTCTTTCAAAATATTTTGCTTTTCCACGTAATTAAAATAAAAATTAAAACCTAAAAACTGACCATGAACACAAAGCTATTGAACAAAACAGACATTTAATTTGATTATTCTTCCCAGATTGTAGGAAAACACATCTAACATGTTCAACTTAAAATTGTTTCCATGCTTGCTCATGTGATAAAAGAACAACAAATTCTGAATTTGGCTATCACGTACCAGCTTTGAAGAGTTTGCCAGAAAAGGAAACACATCTTCCTACTTTGATGGGCAAGACACTAAGTACATAATTTAATGCCACATAATATGCCATAGGTCTTATTTAGATGAATTTGTAACAGAAAAAATCTGTTAAGTTGCTGAATGCGGGGAAGTATTGAGTTGCATCATGAGAAAGCTTAATTTTTCAATGTTGTTTTCCCTTGTATGTGAACAGTGGGAGAAGGAAAATAGTGAAACAACTTTTCTTTTCTCTTCATTTTTTTTTTTTTAACAAAACTTCATCCTATTTTCCCAGTGCTGCAGAGTATGGTACAGAAGCCTTCATTAAAAGACACCCAAAAACCACCTTTCCTGATTCAGACACGAAAATTGTACCACATCACCACCCGAGTGACGTAGCTGAGCTCACAGGGTTACATGGTCAGTACATATTAAGGGAGAACGTGATCCACATTTCTTTTAAAGATAAATCTCCAGAGTACATGATCAGCAGAAGGAATGAGTTCTTAGCAACTCAGAAGCAAACTCCTAGTTTGCAGCCTCAGTGATGCAAGCCTTCATCAGCCCAAAGAGCTGAGTAGTAAAGAGCAGAGAAGAGGTAGAAGAAAGCAGAAAGTCCAACAGCCACTTGCTAGGATCTGTTTGTGTGCATTTAACGTTATGAAAAGAGCGCCGAGGGATTGCTTTGAACACCAAAGTCTGTATTTACCCACAGACAGATACAAAACGGGTGGCTGTCCTGCATCCTGCCATACTAAACGTGCTTGTGAGCCCACCTGAGAGGCAGGCGGGGAGTTGTAGGCGCCGCGACTGATCTTAAAACTGATAGTGTTGCTGTAGCAGTGCCAGTCAGTAACTAGTTGAGATGGTGGCTTCTGGAAGGGGGTATCTGCCTCTTAAATCCTGGGGTATAACTGTTCCAGGGTGCCAGAGCTGTTACACCTATAGATGAGGAGGAAAAAGCAACGAAACAACTAAAAAAAAATAAAAAAAAATGAAAGCAATGGAATGTAAAGGTAAAATTTTATAATAACTTATTCAAAGGTATGCTTATAAAGCCTTCCTTACATGGTATAGTATTCAAAGAATGATCCCAATGACATCAAATTCCTTCATTTTGTTTAAAAGCAATGAGGAAAATCTTTCTGCTTTCCTACCTGATCTCACTTTCCTCCCCTCAAAAAAACAACATTAAACACACATAATACCATTTTTCGTTCTAATTTTAGGCACAGGCCCATGCTTCAGTCCTGGTATAACAACATCTATCACAGAGGGAAAGCTTCCCTCAAAATCAATTAAGAAATCTGGATTTTCAGCTTGAGTGCAAGGCTCATCACACCGCTTAAATGCAAACATGTAACACTTCTCCCTATTTTGAACAGTGCTATTTTTAAAAAAAAATATTTGAAAAAGAAATTAACCTTCCAACAGTGTTTATAAAAACTGATTAAAAGAACAAAGCATTTTGTTCACAAAATAGAAACCAAGGAGTTCAGGATAAGGCAATGCTACCTTTAAATATCTTTCAATCAGTATCTTCTAATAAAACCAAAGTTTTTACGTGTTGGGAAGAAGTGGGGATTTTGATAATTCCAAAACCTAGATCTGCAATCAAATCCTGAAAAAATAGTTTGGAAAAAAACATACACTTACTTTCATGATACAGCAAGGCTTCATTTTTTAAAGGGCTACACAGAGTTTCTGCACTATTAAAGGCAAACTAAGCTAGAATATACACAAATTTCTAAATGGACATGAAGGCGCACATTGTGTTTACACAGGCTGGGTAACAATGGCACAAGTCAAAACTTAACTTGTAACGCTGCCTAATCACACACCAATGACATGCACTGGGAAGAAAACAGGTAAAGACATTTTTCTTCACTGTTTTTTCCTAGTTCTGATATTATTTCCATCAATACTAATCTTGTATATTTATCTCACTGCAAATATGAGAACCTAACAGGAGCAAAGAACTCAAAACAGCTTTGCTGACACAACATGGTGGCAATAAGATAGTCGAGAGCAGAGCTCTTAAAAAAGTAAAGAATAATTTCAGTCTGCCGAGTCAAGCAGCCAGTTTTAAACAAACTTCATCAGAAGGAACAGAGTCAGGCTAAATTTCACATTAAAATTGTTCCTTAAATGGTTCTTCAAAAATCAATTTCACTTTTAATTAGTTGTTTTGAATCTAGTTTTTGTACTTTAGGCAAGTTTTACCTTCTGTTTCATTCATGGGTTTTTTTTGGTTCCTTGGACTCCAAGCATTCCAAAGAAATGTTTGCTTTTGTGTTTTACTTAACATTAAGGGGGGGAAAAAAGAGTAATTTTTTCAAATAATGAATTTTGTAAGATTTCTTTTTATTAAGACACAAAAATCCTAAAGTATTGGGCCTAGACCGCAAGACAATATCCCTTTAAATCCAGACTTGTACAGCTCTGCAAGATCAAGTCACTTCTATTTTGCTGGAATTAAATATAGGAAAAAACAGTATAGAAAAAAGTCTCTTACAATGTAAGATTTCCCCTCTCTGGTACAGGGTGTGCCTTTCCCACCACGCACAGTATTTCTTGGTGGAAGGATATTTCAAAACACATTTGTTTAAGAATCACCGGAGAGCTATTTCATAGGAGCACAAACAGATTGTTACGTGTGTGAAAATAGCGAGGTACGCACCTGGATCATGAAGGGCATTCAAGCACTTGCTCCACAACACACAAGGCAAGCAAATCTCATTGGGACCACAGACCAAGCTGTTTCTTACTTAAAAGGACTTGAGAGCTAATAACTTCTTTCAAGGATATACTATTTTAAACATCTGTTGGTTGACAAATACTATCTCGAAAACCTATGTTTACGCCTACCTGGTTTGATTTTAACCTACCTCCAATCTGAAAGTATTTTGGAGGGAACCTTTTACATTCGTAACAATTCAAGTGTAACTGTAATGCTGAGTAATAAGTTTGGTTTGTCCTGAAATTTTCTGAACTATGCAGTTCATTATCAGTGCAGAAGCAGCAGAAGACTGCTGTGGTTGGCTCAGTGGATTTATAAAAACAAAATAAAACAAAACAAAAATTCCCACCCCACCCCACCCCCCCCATGTAACCTTTACAGAATATATGTAAAATTGTGTCCTTCCCTGGTCATATTCACAACTTATCTACAGGATAGTGTTGGCAGTAGCAACTGCAGTTCATGACTATTTGCAGTCAGCTCTCATCCATCTGCTCCTCTGCTTTCTCTTAGGCTTCAACTTGTTCAGTTTTTTGCGGGGCTTCTCAGTCTTCTGAGTTTCAACAGAATCCACCCCGAGAACATGTTCAGAGCAGCACAACTGTCCATTCAGCATAGAGTTTAGTACTGTCCCATCCTGGTGTTCCTTGCAGAAAGAATTTGGGCAGAAGTGGCAGAAAGAAACAGAAGGTTTGCCACAGACATCACAGTGGTGCCAAGGACACTCCCACTTTCCTGCATTCGGAAACAAAGAGCGCATTAGTGGGGAGTAAAATGTGTCATCGTCTTTTAAAGAAGCTTTGTGTTTTAGCAGCTGAACAACACGCAAACTTGCAATCGTGCATTGTGCTTGACAAAGCATGATGAGACAGCAACGACCGTGGCTAATCTCAAAAATCAAAATGCTACAATGTACTTCTAAAGCTCAACTGACAGCAGTAAGCAGCAGACTGGACATCCTCTCATTCAAATACAGCAGTCAACTCCAGCTAGAAGAAATTATTCAGGCTTTACTCACACCATTTTACAGGACTTGCAGGCTGGTGGAGTACCCAAACTTCCAGTCAACTGCTGTCACAAGTTTTGCTCAGGGACAGCCAGTGTGCTTTACCTACAGATGCTCGTTTGCCCCAGCATGTTTCACCAGTCACTGTTTTTCTTGTTTCTGGGATAAGAGGCTTTGCCTGCTTCACTTCTTCATATCCCACCTGACATGGCTGACTGGAACCAGGTAACTCCTGCAGTATCTGGGACAGCAACCTGATGTCTGCTGCCCTTAACATCCTCCGACTTGCCTCGTTCCAGATGCTGCTGCTATTCTTTTGGCTTGAACTCAACTGGCTTCATGCATTTCTTAGATATAATCAACTTCCCTGTGACAGAGCTACAGTGCTACCGAGTGATGTACTCATTTACCTACATTTGTAAAACGAGAGGCTTATATTGCCAGAGAGGTAGGAGGAAGGCCATCATTTCGCCTCCCTAACTCAAGAAAAGCTCCTACATAATGCACAAAGTTCTCACCATACAGAAACAATGTTCTCAAGGTGACACTTTACGAGGTTTCAGTGCATTAAATGAGGTACCTGCACAAGTTATTTACGTAAGTTTAAGAGGCAAGTTGACTCACCAAAAGGACGTTTCACCAAACCAAGACAGGAGAGATGATAAGCTTTAGTACAAGATTTCCTGTCACACAATACCAGCTGGCCTCCATCACCACAACGGAAACAATCATCTTCAGATTCTTTCTTCCCTTCATTTTTCGTTCTGCGTCTCCGTGTTCTCTTTTTGGTCTTTTTGCCTTTTTCTTCTGAGGCATTAGTGGAGGAATTCTAAACGAGTAAGATGCAAATCTGTAAATGCCAGTTTTGCAAAGGAAAGCTTTACACGACTCAGCAGAACCGCTGGCGTGCCTGGCAGATCGTGCACACAGATAAAACTCTGACTTGCTGCAGATCTGTCCAGTGCCTCACCGTTCCTGTCTGTGTTGATAACAAAACCAGTGACCCTTGTGAAGAGTTATCTTGAAACCAGATCCTGTCTCTACAATCTCGTTCTACTGGAAAGCTTTTCCACTTCCTTATCACTGAAAAAAGGTCTTCTAATTTCCAGTCTACTCTACTTGCAGCTAATTTACCCGCATTTTCTTCTTGCACCATCAGTCACTTCAATATCCATTTTTCTCTTCCAGTTGTGTATACTCATGCTGGAATTACTAAAACCAGTCTCCACTTCTCTTTGAGGAATGGACAGCAGAATTTCAGGAACTGCAGCTGTGCCCGTAATGCTAGAAAGAATATACCAAACCTTATCCCCATTTCAGTCTGACATCCTGCTGCTTGCACTTAAACCCTCCATCATACAAAATTCGTTCTGGATGGTTTTTCAACACCCCTACCATCATCCCCCCTCCCCAACTCCTGTAGCCATTACCTACTTCTCTTAAAATTAGCCCACTCTGTTTACCAAGTCCACCCTCTGAAGTGCCTGATACTGAGCAGTGTGAAGGACCACACAAAGATGCAGCCTTTCTACATCCACAGGTGAGATTTTTTTCCTGGGAATGTGCTTGTGCCTCTCCTTGCACAGGAGCCCAGCCCTTCAGGAAGCCTCAACTTCTGCTGGATTACAGGTTTTAAATTAACCCAACACAAATCATACAGGTCATTTCTTGATGTCATTTGGTTATCATTTTTTCCTCATTCAAAACTCACTTTTTTAATTCTTCAGTTCAACTGCATTTTTTTTAACAGATTTTAACAAAACAACCATATTTTAAGGTTTAGATGGGGGAATATAAACTGCAATGTCAGAATAGTCTCACTGACTATAGTTAGGCTTGCTCTTAGTTAGATCTTGCCTCCTACAACCCTTCCCTTCCCCATACTTCAAATAGGACTGGGAAGGTTATTCCTCCTGCAATTCCTTTTCGAATATGCTTTTGATTCCAGAAGCCAGCGCTAGTAGCCAGCAACATCTCTTATTCAGGACCCAAAGTATTTAAATTCTCATAGGACAAAGTAGGAGAAAAGAGAGCATTCCCCAAACCAGTATCACCTGCTGTACTATTACAGCATAAAAATGTATTCTTTAGCACCAAGGTTATGTTTGGCAAAAGAATGTTTCCATCTTCCCAGCAAGGGAACCAGTAAGCTTTTTCCTCAGAGGTCTGCTAGCATCTGTACGAGCAGAATTAACCTTAATGCTAAACTGGTCCACCAACACATATCCCAAAAGAAAAAACAAGGCTAGCAGACGAGACACCGTCAAAATCTCTTGATATATTACTTGCCTTTGGTCTGTCCCCAAGAAATCCACTGCAGTTTGGGGCACCACATTTGCAGACTGTTTTTTCATTGCCCAGACAGTCAAGATTGTAATTAAAAGTCAGTTCTGTCCCTGAGTGAGATAAGACATAATCTTTCATTATGAAGGACAAGGTAACGAAGTCCATCAAATTTATTAACAAACAAATAAAGCTTTCATTATCCATCTTCTGGTTTTGTACTGGCTTGCTGCTCTATTATCACAGGATTTCCTTCCTCTTTACTGCTCTCAAGCACTGACAACGACCAGCTAGATGCCAGTACATCGTGATGTGTTATGCAATTACATTTTAAAACTAATTGGTTTGACTTCACAAAACCATGCATGTATCTGGCCTACACACACACACACATCACATATATCTATATATCTATACAGCTAGAGCTAGCTATACATAGATAGATATATGTGTTTGCTTGTAGGTACACAAAGCAGAACATACGTACTTTTAAACAGCCTCCTGCATCCACTTCAGCTTATAATCTTCACTTGAAAACATGCAGAAGTGCTGTTTGAGATCTAAGCCAAAAACTACGCCTTACAACACAAAGTGAAGGCAAGGATACCAGCTAGGGTGTTAGTGCTCCCTTTGGTGTTCCCTTAGAAGCAAGCAACAAAAAGCAGCCACGGGACTCTACTAAGAAACATTAAAGCAAAACCTAGATCATAAAGCACCTCTTCTGCGTGCTGAATTATCTTCAAAAATATTTGTGCTGAATCAGTTAAACCATGACTGACCGACTCACAACCGCGCAAAAGGTTTAACTTAGGGAAATAAACCAAAGCCAACGTCAGCTGATGTACCTGCAGGAATATCGCACACCGCAAACAGGCCAACACGAGTGTCTCCGTTCACTGTCCATTTTAGAGTTTCACAATTTGGTTGGCAGCTGTGATTCATAAACCGAGAGTAGTTTCCTTTGGGGCCAGCATCAATAATACGGTCCTGGAGATCAAATCAGCAACAGAATGAATGTTTTTTCTCCTCCTCTCACAAAAAAACCCCAAACAAACCATAAATTATTTCAGTATTTGCAATCGAAACAGACACGGTGTTGCTACCCAGAAGCACACAAGCAAAGGGACGGTACATGTTGTATTGAAAACTGTAGTGTCTCATGTGGCCTGAGATGTGACACTCCCAAAGCAATACTCATGCTCTAGCTCACATTTCCCCAGAACCCATCACAGCCACACGGCAGGATAAGTGTTCTTGTGAGCACGGTGGTGGTCATATTAAAGAACCCCCTCCCTCCAGAAAGCTTCCAAATGCAAACTCGGTCCATTTACCTTTTACTTTGCATTCACAAAGCTGTGACACATTTACAAATACTGTGATTTATGGTATTTACCAAGTCACTGCATGATTACTTGCAGAGATTACCAGTTTCTCACCAGCTTTCTTTCCCCAAATCAGCCTAGTTTAAACAAAAACAAGCTCTTGGTAAACTAAAAAAATCCCACCCCTACACACAATTGCCTTTTAATTTCTATCTCCACCAAACATACTAGACATTAATGAAACAAAATAAAGTCTTGAAATAGCCAGAACCGTGTTTCTCTGAAGAGCTGCTTAAGAAAGCTTTGCTTACTTATGAAATATTATTATAATTTCCTTCTAACTCATGGTGACAACGCACACATATGATTGCCATGACTACACACACATACACACAGCCACTCTAACTGCCTGTGCAGCTCAGTCTCATAACAGCATGGGCATTTATGTAAGACACAACCACAATGAGCATTTATTAACTACAGCAAGAGTCAAACACATGTTCGGTTCAGATATTTAACACGCTGGTGTTGCATCTCAGTTTAGTCGAGGGGTGAGAAATTTAAGTGTTCAGAGAAACATGGCTTCATCCTTCTTAGGTGGTAACTCCAGTGCTGGAGCTCCTCAGTTACAGGACTAATGGAAAGAGTAGCTGTGGAAATACAGAGCAGGACAGTCTCAGGCAGAAGGAATGTGATTAGGACTGAAAAAATATGCAGGACGGCAGCCAACTCTTGTTTTTCTGTTTGGGAACTGTAGCAATATAAAATAGATAATCAATACCCTCTACTTCCCGGGTTCTCTACTTTCTTCTCCTTCTTAGGAACAAAATACTCAGAGGTGTGCCCAGAGAACCACAGATGCTGGACTAATTTACAGAACTGCCTAGACTGGAAAAGACCTTTAAGATCACGGAGTCCAATCATTAACCTAACACTGGCAAGTCCTTGATTAAACCATATCCCTAAGCCCTATGTCTACAAGTCTTTTAAATACCTCCAGGGATGAGGACTCCACCACTGCCCTGGGCAACCTGTTCCAATGCCTGTAATTTGCTGTGTTAATTAATCTGCTGGATTAATTTGCTGCAGAATCAATTTGTGGAGTGCTGGCTGGCTATTAAGGTAGATATAGCGCTTTCAGAAAAGAGTTTCTACAAAAGCACAAGCCTAGTTTTGCTATAAGCAAAGGAAGGGACAGCAAGTTGCAAAAAAAAGATTCAATGCCCAATATAGGACACAGCCTCACAACTACATTCCACACTACTCTCAAGTGAGAATTTGGGGTTTTTTTGTTGTTGAAATTTTAATGAAAGAATTGCTAACAGTAACTCTTTCAACTGTATCACTACTATTTCCTGAAACTTCATACTTCCTTTGAGGACTAGGCAGATAAATACTTTCGTTGTACTTGATTTCAAGCAACAAAGCACAATTTATAGACCTTAATATGTGCTTTATTACATTACACGGTTAGAACTCATGAGATGCATTATGCATATATAGAATGGAGCAAGCAGGCGCAGAAGGTACAACATGGCAAATATATGAAACTGTGGCACATCAAAGGTAGCAGACTGCCCTACCAAGGTGATCAACAGAAGGAAAACAGATCAAAAAAATGTTGTAATTAAATAATGAAAAAAAAAAATTGTAAAATACTCTACCTTATCAATTGTAAGCATATAGAAGTGGGTAATGTCATTTTCGTGTGCATACTTGATTCTTGCCATACATTCCTCTTCGTCAATCAGCTCACCAACATACTCATTCACAAACTCCCCCTGGAAGACACCACGTATCACTAGTGAAGTATATACCAAACCCACAGACACCATCACAAGTCACCAATTCTCTGCTAGACAAGAATGATTCATACCTTTTTAATGTCCCTCTTAGCGACCAGGCCCCACCCTTTCCCATCGGTTTTGATGATCTTTGTCTCAGGGTACTGACGTTTTGTAAAGCACTGGTTTTGGCACCGTTCTCCTGCTGGACAAACTTGTGGATGGCATTCGTACATCAGCATCCGATTGAGGCACTCGGAATCAAAGCCACAAGGGTTTTCATCTGTGGGTTTGCAGTTGCACTTGGGAATCTCAGAAATGTCTGCAGTATATATCTGCACTTTACCACAAGGTTTATTCACCTGAATAATACATTAAAATAGTTCAAACATCACTCTGAAACATTTGAATTTCTTTTAAGAGTTATTGCAGTGGTTACTAAGTTTTTTTTTTGCAGCACTAGATGTTCCAATGGAAGCAAAATCTCATCATCTCATGATTATAAAAGCACAATTACCAGCCCATCATTATGACCTCTCCTCCCCATCTCATCACTCAGCTCTTCCTCTCCAGTGACGGCTTAGGCCTTCCAGTATCCAGCGTCATTTCCTCAAACTTTACCTTAATATGCTTGTATGGCGGAGGTTTACGTTCACTTTCTTGGGTTTCTTTGGCTTCTCGCTGTAGCTTTATTTCTCGAAATCGAGCTTCAGCCTCTTGCAAAGCTACAAAAGATTATTGAATCAACAAAAATAGTAGAAGGAGGATTACTCCCCCCAAGTTGACTTGCTCATTCCCATGTGTGTTAGACAAAGAAACATCTTCTACTTCCTAGTCCTGTCATTCAATTGCTAACAATGCTTCTGCAGTGTTAATGCTCCTAACAGATAAATCAATTCTACTCTTTCTGTTGCCCAGTTACACTCATCATTTCCTTTCCAGAAAGTAAAAACGATGAGAAATAATTCCAATTAGATGCTAATCTTTTACAAGCCATAAAAATTATGCTTTCATTCAAAGTTAATAATAGTGACTGCTGCCCAGTATTTTGTACGAATGCACAAAAACAGACTCAAGGCTATGTGTGAAGAAAGTAAAGCATGCTTATCATGGGATTATTTTTGTTTACTTTTAGTAATATGTACCATTTTTGAAGACTTTTCCAATTCCTTTGATCCCCTGGTATCTACTCCCTCTGTCTCCCTCCATATAAGGGAACACTCGTGCTTGGTGCGTCCAGTAGTAATCCTTAGAACCAAAGAAAAACACAGGAAATTCTCCGATTTCATGCTTCATTTTCTGGATATTTGGGGGAACGTTTTTCGGATGGCAAACTTCTGCAGGCCACCATCTAGCACAGAAGTACAAATAAAAAAATACACCATTTTAGTCAAGCTCTTTGTACAAGAGACAGTTTAACAAAACAACCTTAAACAGCTGTAATGGATTATTATTTCCAAGGTCCAAGTGGATTTAAAATCCTTTCCTGCCTCCACTCACCAGATAGTACTAGAAAAGGAAAGCTGAACACTCAGACCTGTGGGACTTTTGCCTGCCTGCAAGATGCACATACACATAAAGCTCCTTGCATCTGGTTAGCTAACCCACCATGTTTAACAAAGCTTGCAATCACTGCAATTGTCAAAGATCAAGAGAGAGCTGATAACAGCTATTAATGCTTTCTAGGAGAAACCCCACCCAACTCTATCTCACTCAAGTCTCAATGAAGAGTAAAACACTGACAACCAGACTGACTTATCTCCCAGCCTGCAAGATAACAATTTAGCCAATTACAAGTGATACCAGCTTAATTATTTGAAGAGAAGTCCGAAACAAATGCGGTTGAAGGCTCAGGCAGTGGAAGCAGATGAATATTACAGGGAGTCCTGTACGGGTAGTGCCTTGGCCCAGAGCAACAGTGAAGCTACAAGTCTTTGAACTTGAAGCTTGCAAGCAGATGGGGTCCCCAGTTCACAGAGGAATAAGAAATCTGTGTGCAGCAAGGCTGGCCTACAGAAGTAACCAATTGTATGATCCTTAATTAAACATGCCAGGACTGTAAAACAAAACAAATCTGTTCTTCAGACCTGTAATTTCCCAGTTTAACCCAAATAATATCCTGGAAATGGAGCTTCTTCCCCGCCCTGCAGTCATTGCAGTACCAGCTCCCATCTGGCATTTCAATGTTTAAACAGTCTGGGTGAAACGCTGCAGGACATGACTCGCAGCACAACAAGCTTCCTCCTTCAGAGAGAGAAAAAAAAAGAAAAGGTTGAAAAACATCAAGACAAAATAAAAGTTTTGCATTCTAACCAGGTTCAAAGCAGTGCAGTACACACGGGGTAGGTTCAGTTAGAAAATAAACGGTTAAAACAGGCTGGCCTGCAACAAATACAAAACTAAAAGCTCCTTACTTATTTGAATGCCTGGCAGACTTGGATTAGTAATAAATACAAAACAAGCAAGCTAGAGATAAAAAAGCCAGAATAACACACTGCAAATTAGAATTTCTTTCACTTTCACGACTACAATATACTTACATATTAAACTATGTTAAGCATATTTCACTGTATGTAAAATTTTAACAAAAAAACATTTCTCTTATGTTGTTTTTCCTGGGGGGAGAGGGAATGAGGTTGTTAAGTTTGTTCCATGAATTGTCAAGTGGAAAGTTAGCTGCAGTTGAAAAGCTGCTATGCTGCATGTTAATTTGTTAACAAATCAGGTGAACTTTCACTGCTACGGTTTAATCAGCCCTATGCATTTTGTAGTTGTCAATAAGAAACAAATTTATGGTACAGCATAAACTGAAACACCCTTAATTAGTGGCACTCCCAGCAACAACTAATACTGATTCAATTCGCTGTCTGCTGCTGAACTAAAAGCAACTCTTAAAATATTTATGTGTTAATATTACATATTAGCAATAAAGAAACACAAAAAGCTCCAGTACATTGAACACAGGGGAAAGAACAGAGAAATATTTCTCATTATGTGTCTCTGGTGAAGAATTAAATCAGGCTTCTGGACAAAGTCCAAGTAAAAACATTCTTTAATGTATTATATCTGCACAAAAGGATACTCAAAAACTTGAAGCAGCACAAGCCAACCTGAAGTTGTTTCAATACCTAATGGCGCCAAACTTAATATGCCACATTTCTAACCATTTTCTATAAAGTGGTTAGTAAAATACAATTTAAATTGAAGAATAAAATGTTTTGATGCTGCACTTAGGAAAGAGTTTTACATCGGTTTACCTTTTGAACACACAAAGCACCAGCTCACATTGACATGCGCATGATGACTTTTTCCTTTCATGGCAGTGAAATGATTCGTACAAACAATGCTGTTGGAAGCGATGACTGCACATCCCGCAGCAATGCAAACGTCTCCAGCATGGTATGCAACAGGACAGCGAACACAACGCATCATCTTTCCTAGCAAAGCAGAATACTGCCATATTATTTTTGAACAAAACTGATTTATTGTTTGAGCTACAAAATGGTAGTACTGCCCGAGGTAGCCTATACGCACACAAAAATATATCGAGTATGGTTTTAACGTCTGCATATTTGCATTTAGCAACAATGCTGAATTAACAAAGGTTTTTAAGGAATCCTGCACTGAGCTTAAAGCACGGTAATATTTAAATGTGAAGGCTTTAACTATGTACACCAGGGTAGACAAGCTTTCCTGTCGCGGAATTTTGTCTGCAGATGTTGCCCAAAGCTAAAAATATGCACGGAAGCAAACGTCTCCACATTCGGAGAGTGTTTGTACATTCCCAGGTCTTGCCCTCACTCTGCTCAGCCTGTCTCTCCTCATCATATATGCATGCTAGATTTATCATGGTTAACCACAGATAATTGAAAGCTGGCTAAAAAAAAGAACACAAACACGGCAAATATTAATGTTGACTAAAAATTATTCAATTATTATTTTTCAAAAAATTCAGAATCAATCAGTAGTCCATGCACACCTGAAAAATCGCAGCTATTGAGTGGACAAGAAACTTACCTTAACATACCATTAACAGACTTAATTCATCAGTCATAGAAATGTAAAATGAAACTACCTTTTGAAATTCGTGGATGTGAGGGGTTACTAACATGACAACTTAGGCAGCTGTGGAGAGGACATCGAAACCCCCTGTTCTCAAACACAGTAAGATGAAATTTTTTCACACAAGCTTCGTGGTAGAATTTTCCGCAGTGGGACACGACACAGCGTTTCACATCTGCCTTTCTTTCTTTACACACAAAGCAGGTATGCACACCTAATGGCAAAAGTAATAAAAATAATGTAACTCATTTTTCATCCAAACATATGGATTTAAAATGCTTCTGTTGTGAGTTTTTGTTATGCATGTGGGAGTTGCTTTTGTTCGGGTTTTGGTTTTGGTTTTTCTTTAAAGAAAATAAAAAACCTTTCTATTTGATGCAGCAATCCATTCATTTTAACTCTTTAGTGTTAAATATTAATCTGCTCAGATACGGATAAAGTTATAATGCAAACCCATTGCAGTTAAAGTGTACACAGCAAGACCCAAAGCCTCACCAGTCTGATTTTACGTTCTTATTTATAAGCCTCAGTACACCAGCATGACCATGAATTTTTTTTTAAGCCATCAAATAGGACAACAGGTTCTCTGTGATCCTGTGAAATTTGAAGTAGGTCCACAAACCAAAGACAAGCAGCATCGAATCTCTCTGGACTGCTTGGAGCAGCTTTATTTCGAAGCAGCCGTGCTCCAGCAAGGTTTACCACATGTACTGACCTGAGCTTATGAGCAAGAACGCAAAACTTTTCTGTAAAGTTTTAAGATTAAGAACTTCCAAGCAGTTATTATAGGATTAAAAGCAAATGAAATTAATAGCGATAAGGTAGTCTTTTAATAGGAAAAGCAAAAGATTGATATAGACACACAAAGGACTGAAAAAGGACTTAAAACGTTTCACTTGCTGCTTTTTTCCTAGGATTTCTTTAAATTTCAGACTTTAAATCTAATCTGTAATTGTACTCAGAGAGCAAATATTCTGCTATTATTAAGGCAATGGAATTCAGATTAAATCTGCCAAGTTGCAAGAGAGTTCTCACCGAAAACAGAGTGAGCTTTCTAAAACATGGCACACTTAATGGTACTTAATATGAACTCCCACCCTGTCAGGCACCAAAGGATAAACATGGTTTCTCCAAAGGTATATACTCTGTCCAGGAGGATTTCCTAGAATGGTGTATGGGATAACTACAAGGTTGTTTTTATTAATAGAAAGGGACAAACTTGCCTGATGTACATTCACTACAAATGAATTTTCCTGCTGGTCTTCCAGAGAGCCCAAGGCAGCTTACATGAAAAGCTCGATAGCAAAGTCCTTCACACAGTAGGAGATCACCTGTTTTTTCACACAGCTTTTACAACACAAAGGCATTGAATGTTAAAGAAAAATTCATATGTGGAAAAAACTGTTTTCTTTATTCCTTTTCATATACTGCTCCTCAAAATCTCTTTTCCCATTGTTGAAATCAAATTTAACAAGTGAAAGATAATTTTACAAGCATCATCACATGCCCTGGCATCCAGATGAAATGGATAATAGAGTCATTAAACCGCTAGAAATATCACTCATGGAACTACGGTTCATGAGTAAATACCATCTGACAGAAAAAAAGGAAAAGAAAAAAAAGCTTTAAGAAATTTTCCCTGAGCACACTGATGCATCTGAGTAGGGTTAAAAAGCATCCCTATTTTCCTTTTCCTTGGCAAAAGGAAATTAATCTAGGTGGCACAACGATACTTCTATGTCTGAGTGGTTAGCAATGACACATGCAGAACTAAAAATGAACCGCATAATAATGCTGGCAGAATTTAAGGGTTAGCCAACATTTAAAGATAGATATAACCTCATCATCACTACGCACAAGAAATGGAAATATAACTGCTTGCCCAGTCTCGTGGAAACAAATCTGGTCTGTCCATTTTTATTGTGTTATTGTTTCATAATCTAAGAACTCTTCTCGAATAGTTTGAGCAAGCTTTTTCCTTCCAATTACCATGCCACACGCATGCTGCTACCGATGCACCACTGCACGCAGAAGCACAAAACCCAGTGGGTTTTACTTCCTCCTCTTCATTAACAGATAAGCGAGCAGCTCTTCTCAATCATTTAACCAGTTACCTGGCAACACTCATGCACTTAGTCTAAGGTACACTCATGCTTATCTTAGAGATCTGGAAACTCAAGCTGAAAGGCTAAGTCACTTATTGGAGGTCAAGAAAAAGAAATAATTAGGAATGAGGAATTCCATTTACTGGCACGGCACCCTCATCACTAACAGACACCTTGGACACACATCATAAACTTGTTTCTGGCCTAATATTGTCGTTTTCATATTTTAAAAGACCTTTTCTAGGAAACCTCAGAAAACGTGGTTTGCTGCCCCAGCTAACATCTCTCACCTGACACACATATTCTTTTCTAGTTCCTGCTCCTCGCTCAGATTTTTTGGATGATATAGACACTTCAGTCTGAGTTTCATCGGCACTTTCATAGGGAGACTCTGACCGCTCATCTCCTTGGCCATCGGAGATCTGAAGATTAAACATACGTGTTAGAGAAAGCAGTCATGTATGGTCAGTTTTGTACAGAATATCAGCTGAAGGAAGCAAACAGACTGCAAATTCAGACTAGCAGATTTAGGCACACTCTTTTGGTTTTGTTTCCCCCACCTTTAAAAAAAGCTTGATTAAAACCTTGAGTTTTAACGCTTGAGGATGCATTTGTGGAAGTCTCATTGAAAGGACTATGTAACAATAATCCTCAGCCACTTAGCAGCAACCAAAACAAAACACCAACACTTTGTAATACGGCATTTTATTTATACTCAGTTCTGTAATACAGTCAGCTACAAGTGCCCAGCCAGGAACACGGGCTTATTTAAAATCCCTCAATTAAAGTTTGAATACGTGTTTTATGAGAGAGTAACAGTTAATTTTAGAATGAAACTTGGTAAACTTCAAGCTGTATATGGAAGTCTCTGACTCAAATACACCCCAAGGAAGAGGGAACAGTATTTAGAAGAGAAGAAGAAAGAAAAAAGCATCTGTCTGAATATGCTTAAGGAACATTACAGCCCACAATGAATTAAAAAGATAGCTCTGTTACAGGTAAATCTTAAATAACAGATCTAGATGTATTAAAGGATTAAAAAAAAAAAAAGGTCATAATTTACTTTAAGAAAAACAACCCAGGTGACATATTTAAGAGAAAATATAGGGCAGTTTTCAATTCAATAGTATTTAGGGACAGAACACACAACTGACTCCTTTGTCTTATCGCACGGTTCACCAGAAGATGTAGAATTTCTTACTGTTGCCCCAAGATGGTACTTAACGAGTTGTGTTTCACTAAGTTCATTCTCCAGGACAGCACCACAATTTGGAATTGCAAAAGAAACCTGTTGCTTCTCTTCAAGCTTGTTCTAATGGTTATTCGCATACACCATCAAGAATACTGCCTCACATCCCTTTTGAGTTAACTGCAACTCACAGTCCATGCTGCTTTCTCCAGGTACTTCAGCTATATTAAAAGTCCTTTGGAAGCAGACATTTTCCTCCGGTGGATGCACGCTGCAGTTAAGCCCATTTCAATCCTTTTTTTGGTAAGCCAGAACCCGCTCTAATTTTCTCCCTAAGGAACCTTTTCCAGCATCAAGAGAATTCTGGTGGGTTTTCTCTAAACCTTATCTGTACTTTAAAAAGGTTGCTGAAAAATCAGGCAGGAGAACTGGAAGCAATAGCCCATTACAAGTCTTGTCAGTACAATAGCCAAGGCAAACCCACACGCTACTCTTCTTCAGCTCTTCTGTTCTGCTGTGTATGGATCTCCCTACGCTCTTCAATACAGCACTGTAAGTCACCGTAAATTGCTGCGGTACTCAAGAGATCATTTTGCCAACAGCTGTTTGTCAGGATACGCACACTCCGATTTCTAGTGGAGAATTTGCTTTCTGTTTTCAGACACATGATACCATGTTTACCTATAGTAAAAGACATTTTACCAAAAATGGCCCAGGTTACCAA
The DNA here is from genome assembly GCA_013400335.1 of Eurystomus gularis. Taxonomy (NCBI): domain Eukaryota; kingdom Metazoa; phylum Chordata; class Aves; order Coraciiformes; family Coraciidae; genus Eurystomus; species Eurystomus gularis. Next base: position 233,769 of record VZZY01002861.1, read on the forward strand.
ATAATAGAGACAGCTACATGCAACCTCCCTATCAGCCAATCTCAATTAAATGTGCAAATTTATTAGAAGTTATTTCTTTCGAAATCAGAGAGAAGACTGTAAAGCCAAACCACGCCTAGCATTAGTCTTTATAAAATCCCTTTAGAAACACGGGTTTTGAGCGATTACTTCTCGCCGTTGCTGCCAGCTAACTCGCATTCTGCCACTTAACATTTGCTTTCCTTGACTGTGTCGAAAAATATTTTGTAAATTGGATCAGATTGACAGTTGTTGTTGGATTGGTTGGGGCTTTTTTTCCCCCCGATTACTTGCAAGAGTGTAAATGCATTCCCTCTGCAAATGCATACTATCAAAGGGACTTGTACTACATTTCACCTACAAATATTTCTACAGCTGGAGTGATCTGCAGATTCTGCCCAGCCGTTTTAGAAGTGGTTAAAAGAAACCACATGTGAAATCACTGCTTTGCTCGGGCACCAGGAAAGCTCTGTTCCCTGGAAGAAGCTGTGAAATCGTAAACTGAAAATGCAACCTGAGTGCATAGCCAGGAGCTGCCAGTTCTTGCTGGGAAGGGGCAGATAAAGAAAGACCGTGCAGGAGTTTGGCAAAACCACCAAAACATTTTTCCTTATGGTTTAAGTAAACTTCTATACATGCTTACTTCTGTTTAAACTATTCCTGCAGAAACAGTAATCAGTATAAGCAGTGCACTGCTCTAACATTTTTAGTATCTCATTATGCTCCTGTTTCAACTAGCCAAAATTAGTCATGTTTAAAAAAAAAAAAAAAAGAAAAATAATAAGCTGGAAGGTTTTAGATCTGTATCTCTTTTCTACTTAACAACCACAACAGCAAAGTACTTTTTATGTTGTAAACAAAACTGTTTCACGTTAACTAACACCGTGGTTGTCCCTCATCTTTTCCCCACACCATAAAGTACACCCAAAACTCTGAGAAAAACCATTTGTGAAGCACAACTCAAGAGTTAAGATGGTCTTCTTTCCAGCAGCAAAAGCTGTATGGTCTTGCCCTTGAGGAAAGCACTCCTCTCTCCCCAGCTCACGACTTTTGAAGGCAGCAAAACAGAATATATGTAAGGTTACCCTACTGGCAGATGACAGTTTTTCAGAAACCCTCTAGAGACAGGTCACAGAATCCCAGCCATTTCTGTACCACAGCTTGACAGCCATTTTCCCACAGAACTGAGATTTTACTGCCTCAGAATTAATGAACCAGCCCATTTAAATTAAATGGTTACTGAGCCAAAAAAGGAGCAACGCTGGCAAGAATCAAACTCTACATCATAAATGCAACCACAAAATCCAAATACCGTCAGCCCATTCAAGATAAAACTTGGCAATTCCTACCTGTCTATAGATTACTGCCGGATCTCAAGCACTAATACCAACACACACAGCATGAACAAAATGCCTTTAGTTCATCGACTGCATGGCTACTGCACCGAGAGCATCTTTCAAGATCTCTCCTTTACGGCTGTCAGGAGCCTCACACTTCACAAATCAACCGCTCTATTAACCACCAGTTTTGCACTACACAGACAAGCCCAGATACCTGCTCACGGCTGGTGCAACTCCTAAGACATGTTCAGAAGAAGCTCAGTGATACAAATCCACAGCCCGATGCTGGCTGCTGCTGCAGAGCACACCCCTTGATCCCTGCTACCATGACCAAAGGTTTAGTCATCACATCCAACAGCCACGATACGTGTGACTCACGCACAGCTCGCATCCACTCCACCGTCACCCGAGAGTTTTCACACTGGCTAATTTTCGGGGGCTAATAAAGGAGGAGGCTAGCAGATTCCTTGTTAAGGGAAGCATTTCTTCAGGACAATTCAGAGTTGACCCTGATCTTGTCTGATTCCTGCAGAAGGTGAAACACTCTCTACTTGCCATGTCCCTTCACCAGTAACGTCTGCTCTACATAACCATCTTTTGGGAAAGCTCCCTCTGTGAAGAGAGATGGAATTCAACACCTCAGCTCCTGAAGGTATCCTGGAAAAGCTAATGGAAATATCAGGGAAGTAAGTCTGTTACTTCAGCCCTACGTAGAAGAGGCTGGGACAACCTTCATCTAATGTTTCCCAGAGGGGACTTACATCCTAATGACAGGTAAAGCACGAGCCAGTGGGGAAAACTGTATTTGTACCTCAAGCAAGCTGCAGCAGCACGAACAGATTCTGATTCACCAAGGGGACAGTTCAGTTTCGCAATAAATACCTTTAGACTAAAATAGTCACTAACTACAGATGATTTACAAGATGATTGTTGGAAATCAGTCCGTGCTGACGTGAAACACAGCCCCCTCTAAAATTCAACACAATGCTTTCGTGGTTTGTTAACACAACTTTCCATAATGGAAGGTCTAATAGTTCACACACAAGTGCTCAAATCACAGCATTCAATAAAAATCAGCATGGGGTTTTGGGGGCTTTTGTCTTTAATTGTTAAGTTACAAATCTTTCCCTTGTGATCATGCCAGAGCTTGTCTTGTCCTCACTTTTGTAAAATAATCTCCTTAGCAAAGTAAATTGCATGTAATTAACTCTTCCGATATTCAGGCCAAGGTTCAAAGTAATCAACATTTAGATTAGTGGCAAAACCTGTTAATTAACAATTTGCAGTGATCATTGTTTTGCTATTTTACTATGTTTTATATTTTTGAGTAATTTCTTATTTCTCATAAAGGCAAAGCACTATGTTTAAGAGTGCAAATTTAGGGGAAAAAAAGGCAATGCTGTTCTCTTCAGATTTACAGCAAGTGACAAGTTTCTGAAATGTGAAACTGTACCCGAAATCTATCGTCATCTCCACTTTTCATCAGCAATTACTGCTGCTGTAACACAGAAGATACCCTCCTTCTGCTGAAGTTAGTATCATCGCAAGCACCATCAAACTTTACATTTTGCACATTGGTCAGGCTTTCCTTCGCATTTCCTTCAATTACGGAATGTCAACATTATTTTGCGAGGACTTGTCTGTAGAGGCTTTCACACCGCGCTGTCTGAACACTGCACAACCAGGTGGTACTTCAGAAACCAAATCCAGCCCTTTCTACCACAAACTGCACATCTGTGTACGCAAGTGAAATGGAAAATACCTGCCCTAAAAACCAAATCACGAGGAGCTTTGCTATTCATTTGGGCTGGGCCAGAATTTACTTCAGGGATTAATGAGGTTTAGAATGCAGTCGCTCGCAGAAGCGACAAATTTACAGTCAGATTCCCAAGGCAATCTTCCCTTCCCCACGTGTATCAGTTATTATTCACAACTCATACTTGGAAGACTTGAAGGGAACATGTAAGGGCACACGACTGCATTTTTTCCAAGTTCTCTACAGCTCTGTTATTGGAAAAATACTTGTTAATGAGTAAAACTGGGGCAAATTTCGGCATCTCTGTCAATTCTTTGGGCCGAATATTATACTTTCATCCGTAAAGAGATACAAACTGGGGCAATGTCATTAGTTTAAGGATTTGGTCTACTCATCTCGAGGTATTTTGATCATACATCTTACAGGACTACAACTTTTTTTTTTGTCAATAGTTACTCAGACCCATGACGGTAGATGAATCGGCATATCAAGCCTTCATATCCCCAACGTATTTTTAATTTTCCTTTGAACTATATGCTAAAATTCCCTGTTCATAATAACCAAAAAGAACTGCTTAATGGATTCTTTCAAACATTGACCTATTTTTAGAAAGACTATATAAGAAGGCTTACAAAGGCAATCTTCAGCATTAATTCTTCACTGAAGATGCTTTGCATACTGCAGTATTTGATGTACAAAGCCAGATCACACCAGCAACCGCCACTGAATACTGGGTAATTGTTTAATTGCTAAATATAACAATCAGATTTACTTTTGATTACTGCTTCCTGAACTACTGCTCCCCGTTTTGTGCAAAAGGGATATACAATGTGCACACAGATGCAAGGACTGCTTGTGGAATAACAGGGTTTCCTTCTCACGATTATGTTCAGTAAGAATTTGTTCCTCATGGAGGCTGCTGGGCCTAAGAAAAGAGAAGGAAATGTGTGCAACTCTGGACATTTATTTTTAAGACTTAAGACACTCGAGTTTTAAAATGAATTCAACTGAGACAGCTATGTGCATTTTACGACTTTGTATGTTTATAGTCTCAATTCTGCCTTTTGATTGAAGCTCTCTAAAAAGACTGAGGGCTGGGGGGGAGGACAGAAGATGATCTGACAGAAGCACTGTGTACAAAATCACTTCTCAAATATTTTTCCTATTGCAAGACTTCCCTCAGCTGCAACACTGAGTTTGTGACCTGCACAGCTACCTGCATCCTCAATTAAAGCGTTCAAAGGTGAGAGGATAAGCACTAACACAGGGAACGATTTCTCACACCACTCAGTACATCTGAATGTTGAGTTCAAGTCTATAACTTTTAAAGCATTTTTTGCAACCAGGTACCTGATTCCAGTCTGAGCCACGCACCTCAGCAGAAATGCGAGCCAATTCTTCACTGCCTCTGGCTTTTTGAAAAAAAAAAAAGAAAAAAAAAAAAAGTTGGATGCAAGCTGGTATGTACACTCAGATTGCATATTTCTAGAATCACGTGGGTGAATTTTGCCAATGGTATCATTAGTTAGTTCCACAACTGGATGGTTGAAATTTCACTTATAAAAAACAACAACAACAACAAAAAAGATAGGGACTGACATTTTCTCTCTTTGCATTCAATTATACCGATACATGACACAAGAAAGGATAGCCTGGAATTAAAAAAATTCCAATGATCTTGTGCTTCAAAGAAATAGGTGAGGATGAAGTGAAATACTTCTGTGGATGTTTGCTTCATCCACTCAACCACTTGAGGAACAAAAGGTGGGTTCTTTTTCCCCATTTAAAATTTTCTACTTTCAGACAGCTCCAAAATCAAGTAGCAAATACCGTTGCCAGCAAAAACACTGTAATTTCACGGAAAAAGAGGTTCAGAAATTCTAGGTCTAAAACGAAATGGCTGTACTCATCCAAATCCACAACCCGAGAATGTAAGAAGTTACCAAAGTAAGAACACAAAATGCAACTGTTCTCCTTGTCAAGACTGGCCCTCAATCAGCTGTTGACCTGACCATTAAACGTGCTTCTTACTTTAGGGTTCAGTCTTAATTTTAAAAGGTGATCTATAAAATCACCTTTGCTGGCTCAATGTTATCCTGGGGGTGGTGGTGAGAGGGTGGTGGCGTCTCTTTTAATTCACTGTTAGTAACTCTGTGTTAAAGGATGTCCTAAAGGACTAGAGCACCAGTATTTTTCAGGCAAAAACTCATGCCTCATAGAGCAGAAGCAAGTTTCAAACACTATTCACTGTGTTAGCAACTGTAAAGTGAACAGCATTCACTGTGCTTCGCTTCACTAGGACTTGTCTTCTCCTAGATCCACTTCAGACAAGCTTTCCCTACCCAGTGTTTAAAGGTTCAAAATGAACTTGGTAATTTTGGGTGAAAAAGTTGCTAACGCTTATGCATCAATGGTTCCCACACTGGAATGGGCTCCAACAGTTACCACTCCACTAGTCGTACACCTTCTCAGACTTTCCTAGCTACCAAAGCGCAATTTTCATGAAAGAAAAAAATTCTTCCTCAGAAAACTCACTTTATTGACTCACTGTCTTATAAAAACACTTCTTATATTACTCATAAATGCTTGCTTAACAGCACTTCTTAAGCATTAAGACTACAAGCTTCGGTCTTAGTCATATCCAAGACACAACGGTGTTGTTCTGTCATGTTGTGCTCAAGCAGTTAGAAAAGCAACTGAAGGGCAAATTCTTCCAGAGCCAAAAAAAGTTAACCCTCCCACTTCCCTTGTTTTACTCAAGCTTGTTTTATAATCCCAGCTGCAGAACATAAAATGGAAGCAAAATCCACTATGTATACTAATTTAAAAGCTAGGGGTATATAAAAATGAAACCAAAGCACGGCAGAAAATTATTTCCTTCTGCTTTTTGGTTTGGTAGGGAAGTCACCCCCACAGCAGGATCAGCAGGATTCAGAAAAGGAAGGGCCCACAAAGAGTGACGTATCACTCTTCCAGAGTTGTCTTAAGACACTCACTGGCTTAAGTGGGATCCTCTCTTAGGTCACCTGCCATCTTTAACAGATAGGTGGCATCTTTTTATAAGCATTTTAGAAGCATGTTTCCATGACTTCGGAATGCTGTTGGCTATTAAGTTCCACTTGGCTTAAAACTAAGGACACTGCTACAAGCTCGGACTTTTTGACCTGACTTTAGAGTCCGTGATTGCTACACCACAGCCATCCAGGAGGAAGTCGCCTGGTCTGGCTAAGAGCTTTCTCTAGAAAGCTTGGAGGATGCATGGTCTGATAAGCAAACTCTTTAGTCTTTCCACAGGCAAACCCCAACTGCATCTTTTTTTTTTCTCATTAACATTGGCGGCTAGAAGGTTGTTGGTTTTTTTTTTTAATCTAAGCATAACTTATGTAAGAGAAAGTCAATAAGCAACATACAAACAAGAGATCAGACTGTATTCGAAAGACAATCTATCGTGCACCCACACGGAGACAGAAAAACTGACAGAGCCAATTGAGTTACAGTTAACATTTCCTTTATTTCAGTATAAGAACTCCTGAACTGAATGAAGAATGATATTTTGGCCCATACTGCTAGACTAGATCAATTCCTTAAGAATGCGGTGCCACAAGTGTACACAGTACTATAATAGCAAAAAAGACGGCCTGGGACAAGTTTCATTTTTATTATTAGCAGGAGTTAAGACGTTTCAGATAAGGATATTATGCATTTCTGAATTTGCCTGGAAAGTTAAGTAAAACTCTGAGAACATTGTAAAACATTATAAAATTGCCTACAGATACTCATGATACTTTGGTAGGGGAAGTGGAATAAAAACCTACATCATGTAAACATTCAGTAAACAGATTCTCTGCACTCTGAAGCCTAAGTAATACACAAGATGTGAATAATTACATAAAAACCTTAATTTTCTCCACAGAATGTGCTGCCAAAACCCAAGAGTCAAGCCTAGAACTTTTTTTCCATGTGGAAGTAGAAGCATTGTAACAGAACTGTACGATCTGGTGGGCGATGCAGGTCATTTCAATTGTTAGAGGCTTTAGAGCGGTTTTGCAAGAAACAAGTCCAATTACTTGCAGCGTTCCACAAAAACGTACCCCTGACTGCTTACTGGCCATTTGAAATAGGAAAAAAAAAATATAGTAACAACAACAAAAATCTATAAGCATACAGAAACAAACACAGGAAACAACTGTCCGCTAAGTCAGAGGATTTAAAGTGGCACTGGGTATTAAATTATCCTTAAGTACTGTTTTGAAGAGAAAATGATCTTCAAAGGAAGCTAGAATGAAACGCTAGAAGCACACTGATTTTGTTTAACAACCTGCAAGGTTAGCATCAACTATTTTTTTTTTTTTTAAATTTTGGGCAGTAGTTTGTTTAAAATGACATCAATTCCTTTCTTCCTTCCTGTTCTTAGGATCTCAAAGACAGTTATTTTTACCTTCAACAAGCGTGTCTGGAATATTTTAGTTGTATACTGTAGGACAACTAGACTCCAGGGTTGATAAATGGAGCTGATGTACATTTTTAGTTGCAAGTTGTACACGTCTCACGACTGCCTTCTCAATCAAATACCTTACCTTTTAAGTATTGTATGTGTTTTCTCCATGGTGTATATGTGCTAACACCCATTTAAAAATGCAGATAAAACAAATCTGCATCAAATTGGTAATGAGAAAATATTAATACATAGAAAAAGAGCAAAACTTAAGGCTTGCATTATTATTACTTGCATTACTACGCCTTGAAAACGCAAGAAGTTGTAGCTATAACCAGCAAGTGAGCTTGTTTTGACACTGGATGTTACAGAAAGAAGAAGGAATTTCCTCTAGGGAAGATATAAGGAACTTATGATAAAAGCAATACCTTCAATATCTTTCACAGGCTTCTTTAAACTGCCACCTGCTGATGAGCTCATACTTCATGAGGATATGATGAATGACAGGTTAGCTAAGAATTTACAGTATTACGTATTCTTTATTTTGCCCTATCTTAAATTACAGTTTCTTTGACAAAGTTCAGAAGTAGTATCTAGACTCTGCAGGACTATGACACTTAACTGCTGTCAACAAATCCATCCAATTTAATGAAGCGAGCCAATAACCACAAAAATTGATTGGAAATCTAAAGCAGATATGTTTCATGCAATGTGTGCTAATAATCCAGAAGTTATGATAATGTAAACCCTTTTTTATTTATTAAAAAAATATTGGTTACAGTCTACTGGCACCTACTACAGTATCAGGGGGTGGAGGGCCAAGGTTAAAAAAGAAATGAGAATATACCACCTGTACCTCTTCTCACAAATATAATGATATTGAGCTTTTGCATGATTACACCAAGTCTTACACAGGCAGTAAAAAACTACTCCGAGCTTTTGCAGACTCCGAAGTGTTGAGTATCTTTCTCACATCTGGCCCTAGCAGCTTCTCATTAAGAAATAATTTTAAAACAAAATTATATTTCACGAGCATTGGAGGAAACGACTACTGATGTCAAGTGCTATAAGTAGAATTAAGTATTTTGTTTCAAGATTAAATGCAGGTATGAAATTCATTTATTCAGGTATAAACACCTTACTGCTTCTGTCCATCCATCTTAAAACAACTTTGAAGCCCAATTTTTTGAAGGGAGTGAAAGCCTACCTTTTAACCTCTGATTTGTCAGGTCTATAAATGTTTGTTCCTAAGGCAGAAGTCCACACGCCCACCCCTGTCTCTCTTCCCTGTAAATCACATACTTAAAGTAATGTATCAATTGAAAATTTGGCCTTGACTAATGTAATAATATTTCAAGTAAACCCCATTGAAAAAATACCCCAAATAGCAACAAAAAGTATGCAAAATATTTTTTTAAAACATCAAATAAGATGCATCTTTCAAAGAAGAAAAAACTGAGCACGCTTCTCCTACGGAACACACCTTTCCTAGAACTTACTTGCAGTGGGCTGACATTTAAGAGGTGTGCTGCTAGCAACAGTCCTTGACAAGTAACAGTCACATCCAGGTTCCATGCTGGAACTAGCTGTCCAGAAATGGTGCAGGGGGGGAAAGGAAGGAGAAAAAAAGGCCAGAATCCACTTAGTACTGCTTGTGGAGGTGTATGTGCTTGTGGAATACGCAGAATTTTTTCTCTCTTTGCTAACAGAGCATCTAAGCCAACATTTAGAAGTATTATAGTGAACACAGAAATATAAAAAGTTTATCAGTAAACGTATTTAATGTTGAGAAGAATTACATCCTATTCAATCCGCTGTGCAAGGCTTTCATCATTGCATGACTGTGATTATTCTTTAAACACTTTCCCTTAGCACTCTGGAGAAGATTTCGCTCTGGATGAACGCTCTCAGGGCACACAAATATTTAGCCATTTAGACAAGTGCTAAGTAAGAATACAAAAGGGAAAAAACGTTTTTAAAACCACCCACATAATCAAAATTTACACCTTTCCTTGTTTTGTAGACTAGATCAACATTAAGTTCAGAAATACATGCCTGACATTTTTATTTTATTTAAAGGCAAAATATATCTAATATCATAGGAAACAAATTGGGTCCAATCCTTAGCTGGTACAAGTTCAGGTCAGTGTAGCTTTAAACCATCTAAGGATCTAGGCCACTAATCTACTCCCCCCTGCACCCAGCCCTGCAAAATCTGTTATCTGACAGGGTGCATCTTCTGCTACCTTGATTGGGATCATTTTGGTATTTTAAAACCTTTTAAACCCTTGAAAACAATTAATTCTAAGTTTGCATATCTGTGTTCTGTGAGCAGTGTACAATGATAGTTTTTCTCACATCTTTTGCCGTTTAGCCGTAGCTAAGTAAATTAAGAGCTAAGTTTTAAAATTCCCATCTCAGCCTATATAACCATATCCTTTTTTACATGTGAACTGTTCTGTCACAACCTAAAATCATACAAAAATGAGCCCTTTGTTGAGAAAGATTTCCAGAGATTTCATTTTATAAACACAGTATCTAGAAATAGAAGAATCTTTCTCCTGAGATTACAGTATTTAGAGATGCATATTTAGAGCCAAAAAGACAGTACGTTCCTTAAACTGGTCTGGCTGAATAGATGGTCCCAAACAGAAAGAGCCATTATACAGCAAGTCCCAGCAATAAAGCCAAAACAGCAGAAGCTAGTAAGAGTCTCTCAATTGAGAGAATAAAGTAAGAACAAGCATTATTTTACCTGACTGCTGCTACGGACATTATTTCCAGTGGGACTTCCTTTGCTTGTTTTATTGGGGTACAGGAGGGAGAATTTGTTGGAGCTTTTTTTTTGTTGTTTTGTTAAAATATTTTCCCAGTTACAGTAAGATATACAGCCATTAACATGCAATCTTTTTTCCCCACCCAAAGGCAAACCACGTACTGAACATCGTCTAGGTATTTTAACTGCATTCATTACAGTGTCTAAGCACCTCATGCGTTTCTTAGGGGAGATGAAAGTCTCTCGGATAGCTGGAAGCCCTACTCCCTCGTTAGCAGGCAAGTAGTATTTTCTCTACAGCTTTTGTAACACAAACTGCTTGAAGCTGTTTGTCTATGGATATTTTACTAAATCCTACCAACTACATCTCTGAATCCACCTGCAAAACAGCATGCATACTTCACCCTCATGCTGCCACTCTTTGGCTGATTGGCTTTAATAGTGTAGATGACTCGGGGAATGGTTTAACGGGTTGTATGAATACACTTCTGGTACATACATTTCATTTATTGTATGTCAATCGAGAATTACAGTTCAAAATACGCAGAGCTATGACTATGATTAGTAAGTATCAAAAAGATACATCCTTCACTGCCTGTTTCAACTCTACTGGGGATGAAGCTATTTGCATCACAGAGAAATAGCACTTAAACAGCCTGAAAACTAATTTGAGCTTAAAGGGGCTCTGCTCAGAAAACTGTCCAGTTCTAGATCAAACAGAGGATTAGGAAACTTGCTTCAATATAAAAGCTATGGCAACATGACAATATTGAGTTACATAATGTAACTAATGTAGTACACTTACATAAAGTCTGTAGAAGAAAATACAGAATACACTGGCATTTTACTTTGCCTCTAATAGAAGGTTACAATTCTAAAACTTTGTTGGTAAATACATTAAAAACCACAATAATATCTCGACGTCCCCAAATCAGACGTTCGTATTACAATAAATGAATTTGCAATGCACACATTAACAGGTTCCACAGAGGCCAAAACTGTAACTTGTCTAGAGCACCAACGTTAGAGAATTCGCCTTTGATTTTTGTTTTTAAACAAGATTCACACCTGAAAATTTCTGTAATTAAATGGCTGTGTGCAAACACCACTTTTTTTTTACCTCATTCTCAGTTAAGGAAGCTGAAGGAGATGAACTCTTGCTAAAAGCAAGAGATGAAGATTCTGCTGCTGAAGCCCGATTTCGCTTCTTCAGAGGTTTACATGCATCAGACAGATTTTTCGTTGCTGTAAAATAATTTTGGTTTACAAAGTGAAGTTTGGAACTTTAAAACATTATCTCCCTGAAGCCATTTAAAAAATTCCTTCAGATAAAGGAAGGAATGATTTAGGTAGGTCTTCTGGGCACCTACGTAGGACTGAGAGAACATGAAGTAAGTTTCTGAAACCATGTGTTTTGGCTTGGTTTTACAAAGAAAGCTGTTTCTATTAATCAAATATGTACTACAAATGGCTAAGAAATGTTTTCCCAGCTTTTTTTTTTGGCTCATTTCTATTAAAATCAAAACATCTTGTAACTTACAACCTCTTTTAAAGCAGAGGTAAGTTATCTCCTCAGATAAACGTTAGAAGGCCTACGTGACCTCATCACAATCTGAACACTGCTAACGCTTTGTTAAGAGAAAGGTTATACAAAGGACCCAGGTACCAGACATCATCTATGGCACGTCACCACGTCTACATTGCGTAGAACTCGCTGAAGCTCACTCGTCTTTGGCATATCATTAAAATTCCTCAAGAGACATGCTCTTACAGAAGTTACCTTCAACTTGATTTAGAATTCCCCCTCGTGCTCCACACTGCCTCCCATCAAGCATCATTTAAAAGGACTAAAACCACATGGTAACTGATTACATTGATGGTCACTGCACTGGTTTCATCAGGCTAATGCACAACGACAAATCGGAGCAGCAGGATTTGTATTGCTGCTTGCCAAGCTCACGCGGCAATAGCTTTAATTTGGTGCCATCAAATGGTGAACTTGTGAACTGCTGCTCTGAATCAGCAATGCACAATTTCAGTCAAGTATAATGTTGCAAAATGGTGGTAGTGAAGGAAGAGGGCATGCTCCCCCCCCCAGCTGTGGCACAGTGGCTGTGACTGGCTATTGCGTCAGCAAAATTTAGCCGGCTGCCTCAGACAACCTGTGTATTTTAAAATGATTTAATTGAAAAAGTTACATTAAAACTTATTCTGACCACATTACCTGACTGGTTCTTTTGTGAAGAGGAGGTTTCTGTGACCTTAGAAGAGTTTGTTTTTGCTGTTTTGTCATTGCTTGTCTCCCTCTGTCACAAAAAAGAATATGAAAAAATAAAAAAACTCCTAATTTATGAGTGGTTGGATAAAACTGGCAATTACTTCTGGATTTATGTTATTAGAAAGAAAGTGTCTTTACAAATATCTGAATGGTAATGTAGTTAAGCTAGCCCCATTTAAGTGATTTTTTTAAAACTCATTTACAGCACAGGGTACAAACCCATAAACAAATGAGAAAAATTAAAGAACACAGTATTCCAGCATCCCACTTATCCATCCCAAACGCAGCATATCAAAAAGGGGAGTTCTAAATGAACATGAAACATGTAAATCATCCCTACTATTCTCAGTCTAAACTGGGCAAATTAAAAACTTTAATTACTAAAGGTAAATTGCAGAATTAGTATATAAATTTGTGAATAAACCCTGTGCAAAATCTTAACTCTCAGAGAGGCTTGCTTACAACTCCACAACTTATAGCAGTGCCATTTTTTAAAATTACTATGGTTAAGATTGTTTCAGCATTTCCAAAATAAAACCACTATTTTCTAGGGAGCATAAATAACACATACATTTGCTCCAAATTGAGAATTTATCATTCAAAGCTTAGGCCGAAAATTGGGGAAGTTTTTGTCAAAGCTCTGTCAAAATTAGATTCTGTTCCTTACACACACCATTGTTTTTTTTTCTTTTTGTATGTTACAAATTCATTCAAGTAATAAGTCACTAAAACTGCAGCCGAGAATGCTTAACCCTGACAAATGCTCACCACAACAATAACAATTCCACTGAACAGAAGGTTTTACATACTTTTTCATATTCTTCATCTGACATTGTTTTACAAAAGACGTGCAGATGAACACCTCAAAGGCCAGAGAACTGGTTTCCTTTGTAAAAATAAATACGAATGGCTACTGTACTACAGATGTGCTACACTGTGCTTTTACTGACTTCTAAGTAGACTAAGACACCCTACTCCTAATGCCACCAGAGGCTCCTAATATCAGTTTTGTAAGATTACTGTTACATTTCTGGGTAAAAATGAACGAAAAATGTACAGTGTAGCCCACTCCTAAATTTACAGCATGCTTTACCAAACCCCCATTTTGTTAATGTGCATTTGATATACATCATGAAAGCACCAATGAATGAATTAATTTTTCAAAACTTCCACAGGGGTACTTAGTTACTTTGTGCAAAAACACTCAGATTTTGTAAATAAGAATTAAGGACAAAAAGAAGAGGATAACGCACAATTCTCATGCAAGAGGTAAAATGTCATGAAAAAAAGTCATTAAAGCTCCTCCTATCCAAAATAATTTTAATGAAAGCCTGCAGGTAAAATGGGAATAGCAGAAGGAATGTGTATGGTTAGTTTGCTTTTTTGAATCACTACATAGACGTTTTCACTGTCATTCACTACATGTTTCACTAAGCAGCAGCCCATACAGCTAGAGGTACCCTAGGCTGGTGAAGGCAGGAAAAAGACTAAGAGATAATTCAGAAAAGAAACCACAAAGTAATCATTCTGTGACATCTGACCCTTCAGTGGACAGAAGCACAAGCACTTGCATGCATTTAGAGTTTCCAAATTGATTATTTACACATACCAGATTCCTTGTAACTAGTTCTGCCAAATGGATCAGATAGAGGACAACACTTTTTAAATGCACGTTACTAAGTCAGTGTTATTAGTGGTATGTATCTTATGGAAATAACTCATCTCATTTATTTGTTTCCCGTTAATATTTATATCTGCATCCCAGCATCAAAGATACCAGAACCTCCTCTGCATGAACTATACTGCAACCTCCTTTCATTCTGCTTGTGACAACGTAGGTTAATTGTAGTGTACAAATGCTGATAGGAAGTTTAAGAAGTAACTTTAGGGACAGTCAGCATGACTTCACAGCAGGAATAAATTATGGTAAGTAAACTTACATTATTCCATGGATCTAGTGTATTATAGTCAATTCTAACCAATTAGCCAAGTTTAAAAAGGGTCTAGAAGCTTCTTATAGAATCTAAGATCAATATCCAATGACTAGCCCGTTAGAGCAAAAAAAGTGCAAAAACCAGTTTTGGCTTGCCCTTCTTCAAGGCAACATTTCACTAAGAATTACCTTTGTCCCTTGCTAATGAGCTCATTAAGCCTGGCAATCTGAAACTCTATTTTTTATATTGACTCTAAACAAGTTGTCTGAATCTCCACAGTATCAACAGAGCCAGCCTACCAAACAAACTGGCATCTACAAATGTGACCTCCATAATTAATTCATTTTTAAAAATCCACTATCTTTGCTTATATTAGGTTGTTTCATTTAAATTCTGTACCACTGAAGTCCTGAGATGAGGTCTGCTATACTCACACTACAGTATGATACTGTAATAACAGATCTGAAAACATTTGTGAGCTAAGCTTTCCACACCAGTAAAACCCACAAAGTTCACTGGTCTACATGCATGACTAAACAAACCTGTGCTTCAATCTCTACAAGACCTGGGCTGTATCCATATACATAGTTTCAGTGACCTATGTAAGGAAAATTCTCATTCTCACAAACAAATTAAACTGAAAATGAGCCTGTGATTCACACAAAAAATACACTGCAGTAATTACTGCAGTTTCCTTACTTAAGAAATGAGTCAGCAGGCCACTCCAAAATGTTCTCCAGGCTTCCCATTCTTGAAAAGCAGTTTTTCTGTTTTGTTTTACTTGCTTTCCTCTCTCCTCTTCCTTTTGTCTAAATTAAGTATTGACTAAAGATTATTTTTTTTTAAACATTCTTGTATAGAGCTCTGAGCTCCAATTCAGGAGGAAAGAAAAAGAACTACAAAGCATGAAAAGACAGAAAGGTCATGCCTCTGCACATTCCTTCAGGACACAAACTCTCACATGTGCATTTTCACCACAGTTTAAGTAGCGAGTGCACGTTGTCATACCTCCGTCCTCAACACTAAAGAAAAAAAGCCTCTCAGCGATAAGCTCACATGTATCTCTGAGTATTTACAACAGTTTGGTTGAATATACACACGTTACTTTTTAATCCTGAAAACGGAAATGCTGACAAACTTAACTACAGCAATGAGATTGGTGCTGCTATGATCAACCCAAACAAACCAACAACATAATTACCTTCCGATTATTCTGTTTATCCATCCTGAGTCTTTTCCTAGGTGCTTCCTGAACTTCAAAATCTTCTGTAGGTTCCTTTGTCCTCTTTTTTTGGTTTCTTTTATTTCCATGTAAGTTACCTTGGGATGGGGGATGGGGGAAACTTACATGAAAAATAATCTAAAACCCACTTTCAAATTATTTTGAACTGATCTAGTTACTTAAGTTACTTTTCTTTCAGTCATTATTTTTAAAACATGGTTAAACAGCAATACAGTTTGATGACCTCTTAATGCTTAAGGTCTGGTTTCTGGTGCTGAAGACTATAGAACACATCCAAATCAACTGTTTTACACTCAAGTTATTTTAGAAAGATGAGTCTACCTGTAAAAGCACTAGTTTAAGATCTGAATATTACTGCCCAACATTTGTTTCACCTTGTCAGACTGCACATGATTGATCTACAGCTTTTAACTCTCCTGCCACTCTGTAACAGCGTCTTATCACTGAAATGAATCTTTAAGTCTCCTCCTTAAGTCTCCTTTAAGTTCCCCAAATGATACAGATGAAGATACTGGCAACATCTATTAAGGGGCCTCTGGAAAAGACAAGATATCACCAACTGCACAGATTAACTTTCTCTTTCTGGTATGGCAGTTCCAGACTCCCTCTAACAAGCTAACATATATTACAGGAGACTATAAGAACCCTTTCCTTTGTGAACCAAAGTCCTGAGAACAGAATCGTGTTGGTAATTTTAAACCAACGAACTTATTCACGTATTTAGATGATTGTTCACTGTAAAGTTCAAGCAGCTGCTAAATTACAAAAGGTCAGTGACCCACACTCCCTTTCCACAGGTTCAGCTATTGTTTGCACTCACTCTACCTCAAAAAGATAGGCGAAGGTTTAGGAAGTGGTCTGTTTCATTAGGATGAAATTACAACATGATTACACTCTCCAGCACTCTCTGGTTTATAAAGCTACAGAGTATTATTAGTATGAAGATTCCAAGCTCCAGGGGCACCAGCATGTTAACTGAAAATTGCCCTACAGCTACAAGCATTCTATTCCAGTGGGAACAAATAGCTGTAAGTATTAAAAATATAGCAACTTGAAAATATGGATAATTTTCAAATTAATGTTCTTATCTAAGCAATCTAGGACATATTCTATTATCAGACTCTGAATCCACAAAGCAGACTGAAATGGCTCCAGGAGAACCTGCTACTTACAAAAAGCCAGCAAAAGAAATCCCACAATATTCTTCCAAGTTTAAGGTAATATGATTTGGGTAGGGGAACGATTGAACTGACATGTTTTCATCTGCAGATAACTATAAATGTACACAATATATGTACTAGAAACACCTGGTACAGGTACAATTTCAATTACATTTCTTGCAATATGACACTGAGGAAGGTGAACAAAATTCAGCACTACAGTGTTTAGATATTTAATTTGGGATCCATTAAAACTCTAACGTCAAGGAAGACAACATCTGAGATAAAATAAAGAGATTATGATACGTGGGCGATTACATAAAAAAAATACACTCAATAGCTACTTATAATGATGAACTATTTGCACACAACACAAATTTCAATTACTTCTGGATCTTGATCTCCTTTTAGGTGAGTCTTGAAACACTTTACGTTTGGCCTCTCCAATATTCTTCAATGATGAACCTTGAGAGATACAGAATGTGTTTTTTTTTTAAACTGATATCCAAATATTTGACACTTAAAATTTAAAGTTAAAAACTTTTCAATTTTCCACAAAATGATGTTATTTCACACACACACAGATAGTTAACAAAACTGACTTGCCATTTTTATACAAGTTTTTCCAAGTCTCACAAACTTTCAAACACTCCCTCTCATTCTTGTCATTGCCCAAAGCAGCACCTGTTGGCTTCTAATACTTTCATAATAAGACCTCTTACACTGCTATACAGCTATTTAAATTTGAAAAATGATAGCTGGTTAAATTTGATAAAGTTCATGCAAATGCCAAACTATCTTCCTCCTCCTTTCTCAAACAAGCGACTCCAAAATCCCTCAAATATTTTGCAAAATAATTGAGATTTTTTAAACTGAAACAAACGCTAGACAAAAGAAACAGAAAAAAAAAAAAGAGAAGGAAAAAAAAAAAGTATTTGCAATCTTGTGCAATGTCCTAAAAACTTTGAGTAGCACAATAAAATGCCAAATGGATGAAAGTTTCAGAATAAAGTTTGGAATACTTCTTCCTGAGTTGATGATGATACAAGGTGCCATACTTTAGATATATACGAATAAAAGGTGCAGCACTGATTAAACTGTTTAAACCATTTCCTAACTGTTCTACAAAAAAACAACTCAAATTTTACTAGTAGCAACACTTCATCTTCCCTTCCCACCATCCACTCATAACAGACAGTGGATGCAATGGCAGCTGCTTATGGGCAGAAGAAGAATGAGAAATCAGCAATCTCTAAACAGTAGAAGGTTTACATATAACAACTTTTCAGAACAATGAGCAAGAAATGTAGACTTCATGGGTTGCGTTTATTGTAACCATTGGCATTCCTTTGCTATTGGCACAAACACCAAGAATTAAAACTGGAAAACAGTGAAAGCTGTTTTCCCTACAGGTCTCAAATATGTGCTTAGTTTAACACCACTATGTATATGAAATTTAGTTAGAGTACACTAGCACAGTTTTACGTTTACCAGAGTCTTCTTCAGATTTGGGAGAGGTCACTATGGCAAACTTTGTGTTATAGCGAGCTTTCTGTTTTTCACTAAGCATGTTCCACTGCGATTCGAGCAATTCTTCAATCTCCTCACTTGAAGCATCTGGATGTTCAGCAACCACCTACACATGTAGAAATAGGGTTGTATTAAAAAATGGTGACCATTGAAATGAATGGTGTACATACTTCTTTGCCTTCGGAAAACTGGATACAAAAAAGTTACCTGTCATTTCTGCTGCAGACAGAACTAGATTAAAACCTTCTGTATCCAGTTTTTCTTTGAATAACCACTTCACTATCTCTCTAAAAAATTAATCTACTAGCAAATTGAGAAGTATTAAGAAGCATTTTGGATGTATCTATTTGCCTTTTAACATTAAAAAAAAATGGAGTAAGTGTAAATCTTGTCTTGTGGTCATTCAAAAAAAACGTGTATTGTTTCTTGATGAAGTTTGAATCTATACCACAACAGAGAAACAAGCAATATTGGAATATATGCTTGCATAGAAAAACATCAATCAATTAATAAGAGATCTCATTAAACACAGAACTCAGTACACCTATCTTAGCAGAGAGATTTACACAATCTAGCATCTGATGCAACATTTTCCTGTACTAATTCATCATTTTATTACCATATATATGAATATTGGGAACTCAAAAAGCTGTGCATCTTTTCTTAATAATATGAGAATGACACATAATAGCCAAAACCATGGAATTTAAGTGAGTTTCAAGTGTATTCAACAGAAACAGAAAATCCAGTATTAAAAACAAATTTTAAATCCTCCCAAACCCCTTCAGTATTTCCATACTTCTACTTAAGGAAAACCAGATTTGATTAAAGTCAGGAATCTCTGAGATTGTACAATCTAGAGAAATGAAAGAGTAGCTTTAAAAACACCCCTTCATCTCATTACCCAGCATTCTCCAAAATGTTATTACTGGAGTGATGCAACCAATACCCTAAAATCATGGAGCAAAATTAAAACTAGGCCGAAGTGCTCAAACAGTAACACCATTCAACAGAACAAAACCCCATAGTTTCTGTGGTAAGTGGAAAGGATTAAACCCAATTTCTTAGAACTTGGTGACTTGAAATTGCATCTTGTGTCGTCAAACAGGATACAAGTGTGACTGAAGCTTCTCCAAGAGTTAGAATAGTTGTAGTACCTTCCTTCCACTGGGATTAGTCAGTGTCTAGTAAGGAAATTCATGCTGTAATTTTTCCCCTAGTAGAGTACTGAGAGTACTCTTGCTTCTATATGGCATAACCCACCTGCATAAAGCTTGGAGGATTTAACTACTTTTGTAGGCCTCTACTCAAAGTTTGATTAATATCCAACAATGTCAAAACAGTTATTGAAAGGGGAGAACGTTGACAGACCCACAAGATACCCCTCCCACAGATCTCACTTCTTTAGGAAACGAAATTAGCATCTATTTTGACCCCTGACACTAAGTGTATATAGTTCGTTGTGCTTAACTAGGGCATAGAGTTATTTAATTCTCTAAGGGATAACTAGCTTGTTCACACAAACAAGATACAGTTTAACATCACCTCCAGTCCCACCAAGATATGAATAAACCCCCTCTCAGCTGACTAGGAGTGCTGTGAAATGACAAGCAAAAAAGCACCCATAATTCAAAATGGTTAAGGGATCCTTGCAAAGATGACCTCCAAGGAAAATGCCCAGTAGCCTTCTCCAAAGACTTGGTACTGTAATACTCAATCCCACACACATACTGGAAATGATGCACTGGGTATCTTCATGTAGGTGAAAATCATGTACTTCTCCCTGCTACTTATTCTAAGTCTAACTATGCTACAGAAGGCTCTTTTCTTGGATACAGGAATTAGTATCACTATAGGTTTAGACCAGGCATGTCCTAGCTCACCCAAAGCAAATTACCTTCACTCTTATTTGTCTTGATGTTCCACAACTCCTTACACATGCAGAAATCTTCAACTGTAAGCTCTACTAGTGAAATTATTTCCTAATTTACCTCAAAATACATTTAAGGCTCAAATCAATGAATTAATACAAACAGTATAGCCACCCGCATCTCACAGAATGATACTTTTATCTCAAGTCAGACACTCCCTTCTAATGATTACTACGGTTATGTTTCACAGAGGAAGGGCGTAAGAATGCCAACAGTACAAAATACATCTTCACTCCTTTGGTAACAGCACAAAACACTTAATGCGTCACTACAACCATTAAAGTGCTCCGAGCTTTCAACGCCTCCCTCAGGGAAGCAAGCCTTTTAAATCATTAAAAACATTTTCCAGCAATTCATCCACTCTCCCAGCAGCTATCATTCATTTATAAAAATTTCAACTATTCCTCACCCTCCTATCCCGAACAAAAGTAACACAAAAAGTAGTAATGAAACCAAAACAACATATGAATCCTACTATGGTACAAAGCTGGACTCCAAGCAAGACACAGCAGAAAAAGCTCTGCTTTTAAGAATGCTCATTGTTATTAGAGGCTCCTAAAGAGAAGTCTTCAGTCATTCCTTTCCATCCACTCCCAAGTCTGGGAGCCAGAGAGCCTCTTCTGGATCCATAATTTTCCTCTCCTCAAAGTTTCTATATCCAAACACTAAAATAGCCATACACTAAACTCTCAGAGGCCACCAATACCAATACACATAGCTCAAAACCAGGTTTGTTATCACTTCTTTTAAAGTATTACAACAGCCATAACAGTAACTAAAAAAACTCTTGGATGGAAAGCAAACTGTGCAAATTGAACCAGATAAGTCTACTGGAAGGGGAAACTCCAAATACTAGTCTGGATACAATCTCCAGCTTCCACCCAAGGTACAAATCTGCCATTTTAAAAGCAACATGACAGGCTCCAAGTGTTAACTAAACTCAGGTAACTGAGGTTCTGTGCAAGAAGAATGAATATCTAGAATGGTATTTTCCCACTTTGCCAGTAAACTTCGAATCAAGAGAAAGGAAAGACAGGTTCTACTGCCCTGATCGGTTACAGGGACTGTTATCTGCAGCTACCTGGTATCTGCAGTTTTCGTACCTTAGTTGTGTTCTATGCACAGAAGCGCTTCTGCACCCATTAGCATAGATAACACAATCGGGTGGATTTGGGTTTTCGTGACAGATCTTATTGAAAGGTATTCTAGGCAGAAATGGTGAGATATACTTCCTCTAGCTGTATGTAATATTTTGAAACTTACTTCGTTTTACTTAAAATTCTGTGTAATACTAGCCGCTATCCAGCAGTGTGATTTTCAAGTTGATGCGCCTTTCTTGTTTTCTAAATTGACACTGAAGACAAAGCAATTCCTCAATGTCAAATATTGTAATAGCCTTCATCGACTATTAGGACTAGATGACCTTTAAAGGTCCCTTCCAAGCCAAGCCAGTCTATGATTCTGTATTTTCCATCTATTAATTTGAGAATTACAGTATAATCATAGTAGAGAATGAAGCTTGATAACTGGCACAGAAAATCGAAATATAACATCAGAGTCTCAGCATGTCTTTTCTGTGGTAAGATATGTTTGGCTGAGTCCATAAAACCAGACATCATAATCTCATTTCTTCCAGAGAAGCAATTTAATCTCCCTCAATATTGCACAACACTTCTTATTGCCTACGTTAAAAGGGCAAGGAAATTCCCCCTTGCCACTCTACAAGAGAGGAGGCTACTTACAGAAGAACTAGAAATAGAACTCAGGTTTCTCAACCATGAGACAGATGACTTACCCATACAGCTTTTCATAATGACTATTTCAAAATATGTCTTTAATAGTCTGGGAACAAAACCCTTTCCTGTCTGGAGCCAGCAAGCTGAACTGCCAATGCTTTTCCCAATTTAACCCAAGCCAGTAAGATGTGTGTAACACTGTCTTCATTTTCATTCTCAGTATTAGCTTAAGTTGCAGTGATCTAAAAAGATCCGAAGTTGAACCACAACTAATTGACTTCTATACAATAGAATCTGTTTTTCAGGTTTTCTGCATGAAGTTCATATCTATTAATGTTTTCTAACACAAACAGCCTGTGATAAAGTCAATCATTCAGCAGCTAAAGTGCGCGAGACAGTTTCTGGTCCTTCCATGGGTATTTATGGAATAGTACAACTACAAGAAAATATGAGAACTCGTGCTCCTTCAGCGCATGGAATTGTACTGCAAATTGAGTTGAGGGTTGTAAGGAAGAAAAATAATGCTTATGATTTTCAAGTAATGAGCTAGAACAGCAGTACTGCTTTTATACTTCTAACAGTCTTCCTACTGTTGATATTAAGGTATTTATTTGTTCTACTTTTCTTGAAGTGTAACCCCCTCGAGAGGACCTAGTTTCTGTCCTGGTGGTTTGCACACTGACCGTGATTTTCACAAGCTTTGGTAACTGGCTTTGTTTGAAGCTGGCAAAAGATTCTAGGTAGGTAAACGGAGTTTTTGAGGAGTTCAAAGTCAAGGGAACACACTGAAGGAGTTGAGCCAAATCTTCAGAAAGAGTGTACAAGCCAACTACAAGTAGATTGCCATAAACAGCATAACTGTTATTTTACTTGCCTGAGCATATGTGTGTATATCCATTATATTTTACATAATTTATAGCTAACACAAAGGACTATTAGATTATGTAGGAAGACACTAATATGACTTATGCTTGAAGTACAATGACATTATCACTATCTTGTTTATATTTCTCATTTACATTCCCTTCTTCCTCTGCTCCTGTCTAGACTAAGATTTGATGCCGGCATAGCTTGTCAAGCCCAGAGAATAAATGGATTCTACAGTAACAACCAGTTTTTTGTCAACTAAAGAGAAGTTTCTTTAGGTACAGAAATGGAAGAGGCAATCAACAACAGTAACAGTTAAAAGAGACTAACCTCATCTCTGTGCTTCTGACAAAAGACCAAAAACTGAGATACTGCATCGCCCTTTCTGCTTCGCGGAGTAGATGCTGGAGTTTTCTTTCTGTTGAGAGGGGAGCCTATCCCTCTTTTGGATTCTCCCTGTTCAGATGACTTTTGAGGAGTAGTATTCTTAGTCTCCGACTGACTGCTTTCTTGCGTATCATCAGTGGCAGACAATTTTGATGTCCTTCTCCTCCTCTTGTTAGGAATGCCAGACTCCTTCATTGATTTAAGATTTTGAGTGGTTTCTTCGCTTGAGTAAGATGATTCATCTATCTCCTCTAATGGTTCCACAGGAATGCCAACTTCCTTTGCCACGCGAGGATTAAGATGAGGTCTGTCCCTAACATAGATGAAAGTGTACTTGGCCTTCCGTTCTTCCACTGTCATGCCTACAGCTTCACTTGCTTGCTTAACACCCATCTCCCACTGTGGCCGCAGCTTCCCTGAAACGGGCTTTAACATCTGCAAGGTAAGACGACAGTGTGAGAAATGTGCCCACTTTTGATTTCAAAATGCCAACTTTAACACAAAACAGTTCCAAGAGACAAACTGTACCACAGAACTATAATTCAGACACTCAAATGGAACCTCGTTGATAGTACTGATACCACGCACGAATCAATGCAAAGCAGAAGAGTACTGATTTTTAATAAGTAACAAACAGTGGTAAATCATACCATTATTTCTATCTGTAAGTGAAATATTACAGGCCCTGTAAAACAAGCTGTCTTTAAAGCTTCCTCGAATCTCTATTTATATGTGTACATACCTGGAACAGTAAAATAAAGAGCTGCAAATCTTGTCTGACTTGGTAGCCTCTTACCTTTATTTTCTCTGCTTTAGTGAGGGCTTGTTTTGCACTTTCCTGGCATAATTGTTCAAACTGGTCTTTTTCTTTGAAGGGCACAAGGCTCTTCTCAAATATCCAGGCTCGCTCTGGGGCATCTCCAAAAAACTGAACATGGTATTGACGAAAACTCTTTTTCTGTCCTGAAAATTAAAAACAAATGTATTTAAGATACAACTCAGGTTGTTCTCCACACTTTCAGACTTGAAGTCCTTTGTAAGCTGCTATAGTTACCACAACGAAAGCACAGTATAACTGGTTAACCTTTCAAAAATCCACCTAACCAGCTTGGAAACCTCTGAGCTATAATCTATCAAGTCTGACACAAAAGCCCAACAGTTAATTCCAAACATGAATATGCTTTGCTAAATTAATTTAAGGTTACAATCACCTGTCAGTGCTTTCCATGTATATGAACCCACATGTTGGCCTGGAAGTTTCTGAAAATGCTACGTTTGAAAACAAGTTTCCAAAGCTTGGACGGCCTATGCACTCAGCCTCATCTCTGATTCACCTGAACTTTATGTTTTAACATTCTTGAACAGAAACACATACTTCAGCCAGTTTTAACACTTCCAATCACAAGGTCCATCTTAAGCAAGCTTTTAAGGAATTAAAGCAAGAAATGAAAACTATTTGGGTAGTGGAAGGGAGAGAAGGAAGAGAGCAATTCTGAAACCTAGACAAGAAACATTCATTCTTCTAAGACTGTGAAAGAGGAAGGCTGTCTCACTCTAGTATGATACAGGCATACAGCCTTCCCCTTTCAAGGATCTCAGCTATTCTACAGTGATGGGGGAAGACAACACCTTCAAAATTCACCAGTTTACAGTCAACAATAAACTTCCAAAAGGCAAAGATAAGAGATTCAGACTTAAGATGTCCTCTAGCTTCTCCTTAGTTGAAACTTGCAGATTTCTTAACTGTTCAAATCAGGGTCTCATTTCAAAATAGAAAAGTTTTTAACTGTGATGACCATGACAGGGAGGTTGGATTAAATGATCTCTAAGGTCCCTTCCAACCTAGGCCATTCTATGATTCTATGACCTTTTGTGTTTCTAAGTTCAATCCTGCTAAAAAAGGATCAGTTACTTGCCTTACAGCACCTATGGTTCTTCAAGGTGTCACCACATTAGTGTCTAACATGTAGTCTGGGAGGAAGAGAAAATCAGGTAAGGATGTCTACCCAGTAAGAACAAGTAACAGTCACAGTTCTCTGTTACAGATGTCTTTAAACTAGGTCTAGATTTTGGTAGGTTACTCATACACTTCATGTCTCCTACCCACATCAGCAAACAGATCTAGTTGATTACTTCATGCACTATTATTACGGGGGTTTCTAGACTTAGAATTTTCTTTTTTGTGATTACTCAGCCAATAGTTATTTTTAAAGGGGCTTGATCCTGTCTCAAGATGTGGCATCTGGAACAGTAATGTGAGATCAACCTAATTAATGGTATGTGCATAAGTTTTATTAACCACTACATATATATAGGTTTATTAACCATTACATACATATATGTATAAACATACATGAGAGCTACAAGAACAATAAAGACTCATTTGAGATCAGATAGGAGAATCAAGAAGAATGGTATATGGAAAGGTCTTAGGACTGTATGCATCACACATCCAGTCCATTAGTCTAATCCATGTTCTAGTAATGCAGTCAGGAGCAATTCTCTCGCACAGTAATTACCGTGTCCCTATCAAGAAAATGTTGTTTAACTAGGCACTACTGAGCTCCCATGACTTAATCTGTCAACGATGAACTAAAGGATAATTTTTGTATTTTACCAAGGTGCCCTACCTGCAGGCAGAGAGATGGCTCTGTCCATCTCAGATGGACAAACATCTCCAAACAGACTCCACTTACAACCACCTGCCTCTGAGCAGCCCACAGCCCAATTCCAAGCAGACACAGATACTCTATTCCATTTACAATATAATGCTGGGCAACTGTAACTACCTTAATTAAGGAGTCTAAATAATAGTGCCTACCACTAGAATCATTGAACCTATTTGTGAATCTTCAGATTATCTTATGTGGGCTGAATTCCTATCAATGCTCCTGGATAAAATAATGGAATTAATTAAGGGTTGTTATACACAATATAAGACATAATTTTTGGCTTGCAGAATCCTGGAACGACTAGTTAGAGAAGGTTTGGGAGAGCGCTCTGGGGACCCACCACCACTGCTTGTCTTTGTTTCTACCCTAGCATCTGTGGTTGACCACAGTCAGAGGCCAGATAGTGAATGCGATGGAGCTTTAGTCTGCCTCAGAAGGGGCCTTCTTACATGAAATTGTACATCCCACAAGTGGAAAGCTGCAAACTTTTCTCAAGCCTAACCAGCTGGAATGATGAAATCAAGCATTAGCATCCAGAAATTTATCCAGTATCTGAAGAAAGCTGGGGAGGGCCTTCTTACACGGGCTTGTAGTGATAGGATGAGGTGTAATGGCTTTAAGCTGGAGGACAGGAGATTTAGATTAGCGGTAAGGAAGATGTTTTTCACTCTGAGGATGGTGAGTCACTGGAACAGGTTGCCCAGGGAAGTTGTGGATGCTCCATCACTGGATGTGTTCAAGACTAGGTTGGATGGGGCTTTAAGCAACCTGGTCTAGTGGGAGGTGTCCCTGCCCACAGCAGGGGAGTTGGAACTAGATGATCTTTAAGGTCCCTTCCAACCCATACCATTCTGTGATTCTATGAAATTCAGATTATTTATTAACACTGTTGATCCTAATCCTAGAAATGAGAAATACAGTCCTAGCTAACTATTTCTACAGCTCCCAGAGAAAAGAACTCTTCTGTTTGGAACAGGAGACTTTTGATAGTGCCTCAATAGTGAAAGTAGGTGGAAGTTAATAAAAGACTGAAAAAAGATACTGATGGAAATATGCACATTGGTGTGCATTTATCAGTTATGATGGCTGCCCAGACTTAGTCAAACCTCCTGAAGGAAAAGGCTGGCCCCAAATCAACTCTAGAGCAGATATTAGAAATGATCATCATCCATATCACTTCAAAGAGATGGACATTAACAGCTCAAAGTACATGAGCCCTTCTTTCTGTTAGTACTCCACAGATTGCATTCAGACGTAGGACACTGGGTTTTGATAGACCTATCTCTATAGTTTCTTATAAAAAGCTACCACAGAGATTCTTGATAATGAGCCATAAACCTTGCTCCTTTCAAAGAAGAGAGTAATTCAGTTAGGAACAAATAAACTGCTCTATTTCTCTGAAAATCCAGCTCTTTACCTCGTAATAGACCTAATAATCCAAAGGCATTAAATCACAGGGACTGCCTGATCAAAACTCTGAGAAACTGTTACTAGAAAAATTTGTCTGAGGAGTCTGTAATAACCATTCTAGCAATCATATGAATGCTTGAAAGGGTTCTCGAGAAGCCATTTAGTTTACTACCAACACCGAGTCTAGCTAAAATCTTAGAGATCCTCATTCTACTTCCTCTTAAAAAACTCCTATGAATGAGATCACACCATTGCTCCAGTCGATCCACCTCAACACCGCACTGTCTTTAACTCTTCCAAGTTCTTATTATGTAGTCTAAATATTCATTGCCGCTAAGCTCTCTTCATCCCGGAAAAAGAAGAGTTTATGCCTTTTTCTCTTTGCATGTAACTTATTTAAGGCCAGTTACTGGGTTCTACTTTAGCTCCTGTCAGATAACAGCCTCAATTCCTTCTGTCTGCCCATGAAGGTAGGCTCCTAGATTTCTGTTCATGCTGTTCTCAGAACCTTCTCTGTTTGGTCTATGTTTCTTCAAGTGAGATGGCCCAAACAGCATAAAATGCACAAAGTACTCCCGCTGAGGCCATGCGACCACTGGAAAAGTGAAGGGTCTACTTCAAGCTTTTTATAAGCAGCACTATTAATTTATGTCACTGTGGCTTTGGTCTTTCTGCAGAGAAAACTACAATGGAGTTATGACCCCCAGATTCCTTTTTGCAAAATGCAGCTTTCCACTCATTTCACACCTTAATCATCTACCGCTGTAAAAATCCATCACTTACTCCTTCCTGAAATGCATTTTTTTTTCAGACCACACCTCCCATGTCTCAGGAGTATTCTGATTCTCAATCCTACATATTTACAATCCCTCCACACTGGAAATTTGTAGCTCCTATGCCAATTTTAGATCCATTTTCCAGGTTCTGAATGCAACCCTTGAAAACGACATTAAAAAAAAGCCACAGAAACACTCCTTTTCCAGACTTGGAAATACATAGTTCCAAGTTACAGGAAGCTCTAGTGACAAGTAAATACCCTACTCTGTTCTTAACAATGGAATTAGATACTTTTGCTTGATCTAATAAAATACACAAAAATATTTAGAAGCATAAATAACAAAACAAAAGTAGGTGCTTCTACTTTGGCTTGATATTTGGCTTCTTGCTTTTCTCCTTAATCTGTACGTTTTCTGGATTCCATTTTCAGGTTTTCTAATCTTTCAGCACAGTTTGGAATAAACATAGTGAAAAATAGTTTACAGTGCTCAGCTGCAGTTAGAATTAGTGAGGGATGCAACGTGCAGCAAGAAGATTTTCTGTAAATAGAACTGTAGCAAAAGGAAGGCTAAGGAATGCTCGCTGGGGCAGGAGACTGAGCGACAAAGGACAGAGGCTGGGGTACTCTGCTTTCTCTGCCTCAGTGGGGTTTTTTTTTTTGTTTTAAACTGTAACATCTGGAACAACCTGGGCAGGTCCCCTAGTCTAGTGATAAAGGCTGCAGGGCTGAGGCACTAAACACAGTATACTAGGAAAAAGTCAGGGAGCACTTAATTTAATTGGACATCTATGAGATGATGGAACCAGATGGGATGTTGACCAGTGTGAGTGCAAGGGTGACCTCTATAATTTTTGGGAGGTCACAACCATCATGGGACATAACCAATGACCAGAAAAAGGCAAACATTGCAGCTGTCTTCAAGACAAACGAACAACCTGGGGAACTACAAGCTAGGCTGACCATTTTACTCTCAATGCCTACAAGATTATGGCACAAATTCTCCTAAGACATGTCCAAGCCCATGAAAGGCAAGAAGGTGTTTGGGAATAAACAGCACAGACTCACCAAGGGCAAAATGTGCTTAATCAGCCTGATTCACAAAGTCCTAATACAAAAGGCAACAGGTTGAAACAAAGTGAACTTCAGCTATATAAAGTGAAAAGTCTTCTTGCCATAATGGCTGTCAGTTGCCAGAGCAAGTTGCCCAGAAAGGCTGTACAGTCTCAATCCTTGAAGACAGTAAATATTTGACTGGACAATGCCCCGGGCAACCTGCTCTAACCTGGAGACCATATGACTTAGACATAGAGGTCCATTCCAACCTATATTACTTTATCATTCTACAAGAAGCACATATAAGCCTCAAAAATTTCAGGTATTAGAACAGAGAACAAAGCTGCAAATGAGATTAAGTAATCATACAGATTCCTATTAAAAAACTTCATTAACACTTGGTAGTCCCTGCATTTAGAATCAACTAATGTTGTCTGTAGATAACAGTATTGATTCTATGAATCACAGAAAATTTAGCGACCCAAACTAGGGATTGCTTTTCGTACAGCATCATCATCAGGTGTATTTAATTCCTGTTACTTTTCAATACAATTTTTAGCCCATATCACTTCTTCAAGCATCTCCATAAAAACAATGGAAAGTACCATCAGATAATATTTTTTAATAAGACTCCACACAGTTTCATAGATCACAATTTTGATAACTTCAGAGAGTGTTTGGAGTTAAAAAGACAGAGTGGAAAAAAAGCTCCATCTGGTACACATTCAAGAACAGTGTTTACATGATTTTAACATTCCTCTTGACAACAATGAGCTGATTTAGTTACTGATATAACTGACCAAAATGAAGAACAGAATTTTCCCAAAATAATGGTTATGTATATTTGAAGAACTCTGGATGTTTGTAGCATCACCAACATACCTTTTAGTTTAGTATAGGAATGTAGAACAGGATCAGCAGAAACCATACATGGCCACCATGGAAAACCAGACACTTTTGACCACACTAGATCGCCTATATTATACTTCAACAGATGAACTTTGTCTTCTTTGATGGTACTTTGAGTTGGATCTCTCTTAGCAGGAGCCTTGAAAGATAAAAAAAAGAAAGAAGCCAAAAACTATCACCATCTTTCTTCAGATATGAAGAACAGCACAGAGAAATAAACTACAAACCACAGTTCATATTCTGTAAAAACACAGTTATTATATGTAAAGACACATAGTGGTAATGGAAGGTGGTTAGTAAGAAATAGTTCAGCAGAATAAGGAGCTGTAACATTGGCTAAGAAACAATAATTATATTTAATGTGTAATAAAAACTAAGTCAAAATCTTTTTTTCTTTCTCAGTTTTTTTTTAGTTAGAAATATTGGCAAAGTAAGCTGTGGCTTGCCTTCATCTTCTCAAATAACTGCTGAGAGACCATCAGGAAGGCTTACATTGATTTCAAACACATTAACTGAGCACTGGATGTTGATGTGGAAGAGTCAACTTCCCTCCATACTGAGTATTACTGATCAAGTTAAGCACTATACACACAAATACGTTCTTAGATTAAAAAAAAAACACACCAGAACAGACTGAAATACTATCTTTATGTCTGAATAGAAACTACATAAACAAACAGTTAAACCTCCCCACACTCTGCATCTTTCAGCTGTCTTGTTAGATACTGAGAATTTGTGACATGAACCCTTCCCCACACTCTTCTGCACACTTTTTTTCTGTTCCATTTCAAGCAGTCAAAGTTTGTGAGCGCTCAGCTGGTGCTCTAAAGCTACTTTAGCTATTGGAAAACAATTACAGAACTATTTCCACTTCAAGGGATAAACCGAAGTACAAGGGAGTTTGGTGTTCCCCTGTGACAGACACACATTTTTACTGCATCATAACAGTGTTCTGCAACACAGACACTTAATCACCAACTAAAACCATTTCATAAGTTAGTTACATTTTGTCTTTTTGGCTTCATCTCTTCTATTTGATATCAATAATGAATGCCTTTAGCTGAGCAGTAACTCTGGATGTAAGAAAGCACACAGTGTGTCTCATTACAGATATCTGTTCAAAAAACAGCAGATTTTTAATTTGCTTTTTTGCTTTTCTAGTACTAAATTTATGTCCAATGTTGTATCTTCATCTTGTGTAAGTACCAGCTGAACACAGAGAAGTCAGACCAGAGCTTCAGGCTTTCAGTGGATTTAATGTTATAGCTGGAGCAAAATCACGTTTTAATTAATTAAAAGTGGCAAGAGAAAAGAAAGAATACTGCTAAGAAACCAGAAATATAGAATGTGGAAACAAGTACTTGGAGCATTATGTTGATAGGTCACCTTGTACAGATTTTTAAATCCAGAGAATACTACTGGAGCTAATTACACATTATTTTCCAAACACAAACAACAAAAAAATTTTGATGTGCTACAACAGCACAAAAATATTTTTTTTTTTTTCAACTCAAACACTGAGGTACATCCAGTCAAAAAAGCGAAAGCTTAATGTATTCAGAAATTGCTTTCCTCAAAGCTTTTAAAGCTATGCCTGGTAAACACATATGATGCTTTGTCATCTGATTGTTACCGACAGTTACTCATTCAGTGATTCAGCTTTTCTGATTAATTCAGACTTGGTTCATGTGCCTCCAGCTAGAGCCATGTTCCCATGTGTCAAGGTTTTTGGCTCTCTAAGGATTCTGTAAGACTGTCAGAAAACCCCTCCCGCTGAGCTTGCCTCAAGTCCAGCACTTTCAATAGACCTAAGAGATTCCAAGCAGATGTGAAAACTCAAATGCCCCTTCTAGCTGTTAAACACGACATAGAAAGTTACTCTTAAAAGCTAAAAATTAAGAAATACATATGCTGAGAACAGATCCGGAAAAACATCAATCCTAACACACACAAACCAACTTCAGCATTTGAACTACATAGGTGGGGTAAAAATGTTTTGCAGTGAGTTAACGTTTCAGAAATGTGAAAGTTACTCAGGATTCGGAATCTCATTTTTAATTTATGAGTCCCCATACTTTTCAGAAAGTGTAACTAAGCTGCAAAGATTTATGACTACAGTCTGAAAGGGAGCTGGCTGGAGCAATGAGAAGGCTCTAGCAGTGCTTCTCACTGCAGCAGAACCTAAAAGGGGTGGCAGTACTGGGGTGAATATCACATTTCAATTCCTCTACAAGAACCACAGAAATTTAAAATGCCCAGAATTCTTTGACTATACTGGATCACAGGTTATGATAAAACCTGCAAGGTTTACCTTTACAACGCTTGCTGTATTTATGTTTTACATATAAAACACACGTGTTAAAAAAAATGGCAAAATGCAGCACAGAATTCTATATATGTAATTTTTAAAGAGCTCTCATATGAAGTTACTTAAAAACCTACAGAAAACATCACCATGAGCTTGCTCACTTCCATCTTACTTTCTCACATCATTCTGCTTTAGTTTGATTTTTCTCAAACTGGGAATTACTCTATCTATTTAATAGGTATCTCAACAGCCAACAGTGAGGTGAAATTCCTGGCACGTACTTCTGAGACAAGCAGCTGTAGGACGTCAACAGCCTCTTCAATACTTCCTCTCGAAAACATTTTTGCAAAAAGCCAGCATAGCATTAAATGCTTAAGTATTTAAATTGGTTTTAAAACATCAGAAAGTGCTAGACACTGGAAGACAGTCATACACAGATTTTACTTCAATATCCCAGTTGAGGTTTTTAATTATTGATGGGATGGGAGAAAGAGTAGTTCTAAACAAATTTGCCACCCAGTCCCCTGATGGCATCTATGTTCTCATATGTCAAGAACTGCAGCTTCTTCATGAGAAACTTGTACTCTGCAGTATTTAAGAATAGGAAATAACCATTCAAATTACAAAGCAGTATAGAAAAAAGTCATTTGGCTTGCAGGTTTTTCTCCCAGAGAAGAAAACAGGAATTACTGTTTACCCAGAGTTTGATTCCTAACAATATGTAGTCAGACAGAACAGGGCATCTGACGGCACCTGTGGAAGATGAAGAGGCAGGACTGGAAGAGGACTTTTGGTGACCTGTGTGTTCACACCAGAAGACAGGGCATACCTCCTCCTGCAATAGCAGATCAATTCTTTCTGTGATGATACTTAAGCAAAGTAAGATGAGAGACTCCTGGTTTAGAGCACAACTGTAAAGCAAGGGTAGGCCACAAAAAAAAGAAAAAATCATAAATCATAGAATCATTTGGGCTGACAAAGACCTTTAAGATCATTCAGTCCAACCACAGTCTAATCAAACTATTTTAAACTACCTTCCCCTCAAATTTTGGCTCTGTGCATCTTTTTGATGACTTTTTATTTCTTGAAATTGTTCTCATTTCTAATTCGATCTCCTGCCCATGAATGTCAACAAAATAAAGCCTGTTGGGCAAAGGAGCACAGAACAGTCTTTGCTCACCATCACTGCCAAGTAAGTCAGGTCTGCTCTGCATATGCCCCATCCTGCTACCTTTTATTGCAATTTTGAGAAAAGTAAACACATACACATTTAGTCGTAGAATTTCCCCTCCCTCTCCATCCTTAATTATAGGCAAGCTCTGCAGCCTCTGAGACAACTACCACACCAGTCACCTTAGCCCCAAACTTTAAACCAGTGATGCTGAACAGAAGAAGGAAACAGCTTGTGATCATATTTCTCTTCTGCTTTGGGAAAGGAATTCCAGGGTTTTTTCCCCCTTTCCAACACCAGACTGCACAGAAGTTACCTAAACGGGCAATCAAAGCCTGGGTGAGCAGGTGATGACTCCCACACAGAGCAGTCCTAGCCCTGAGTACACAGACCATTTGACAGGCGCCGCACTACTCAGTACGGCAGACATCGAAATTCCTGACTTTTGGGATTAGTACCCTAATGAAAGACTTGCTCTGAAAGGCAGCTAGATGGATTTTAAACTTATTTTGTCCAGGGGGATGTGGAGCGTGGAATGGAGTAATTCCCTTACTGCAACGGAGTTATTCTGTGAGAAATTATGCCTTGAAGACTACCAGCATCCTTAAAACTCATCTGGGCCAGCAGCTGCAATAGGCTGAGAAGGACTAAAAGATGAAAAGAAAATTTAACATGCCTTTCCTCTAACATTTCACAGATTTGTTTGTCATTTCGCTGAGCACTTTCACAAGCAAGGATGACAGGCAGATTGATAAGAATTTATGACACTGCTGTCAGCATTCTACCAGCCCAAAGAAGCTGTTTGGCCATAGAAAACATTAGTATTTAATTAACTTTAATTAACAGATGTAGGCAATCGGTTTCAATATAGTACTGGTCTAACTAATGAATATGGCGAGACAAGAACACACCATGAGTGACAGGTAATTTCAAAGCTTAAAACTATCTTCAAATGACCAAAGAAAAACACATTTAAGGGCAACATCTTTATTATGCTGAGAGCTTTAGGTTCGTAGGCTCCGTTACAGAAATACCTTGATGAGTGTTTAGTAAATAAGGGACAAAGGTAATTTCTTTAAAAAAAACCCCAAACCAGAAACCAAACCCCTAGAAGGCGTACTAGGTAGTGTCAGACTGAGATAACTTTATCCCTTTTAAAGCAATCAGTGGTAGAGATACTAATATTGTAATCTATTTTATGTATATATGCATGTGTGCATACATGTGCAAGGAATTATAACTCCTCAAAATTACTGCAAATTACCTTAAGCATCAAAAGGCTACTATTTCACTATACATACTTGGAAATCTATAGAAAACATTCAAAAACCTGCTTCCTCTGAATGTAAATTGTCAAAAATGGATTAAATAATGAACAATGTTGAGAACTGATGAAGAATATACCACTAAAATTTAATACTGGACAAAAGAAAAAAGAGCAATTAATTAAGAGACAGTAAACACTCTCCTCTGTAACACAGAAGAGAAGTACATATTGAACAACTTGCAGGTACCTGATATCTCCCTTTCTGCTTTAATTTTCAATTCAGTTCCATCCTGTACTGCAGAACTTCTGCTGGTCTGCACTATAACAGAAGGCCAAGCTACAAGCACAGGCCGCTGGAGGTCCACTTGCATTCCAGAATAAAAAACAATCTACCAGCATTACAACAAAATTAAAACAAAAAAACCAACGTCTCTAAGCAGAATATATGCCACTGAAATGTACTTTGATTCAAAGTTAGAGGACACAGTCAAATGCATTTCTTTGAAACGATAACATTGCTTGCTGACCAAAACCATGCATTTTTCTGGTCCTGCTATCTACTTGTGGTGTGCTTCATCCATGAATACTCTTTTTTTTTATCATGGATTTGTGTAAGAAAAATAAAGGTACAAATGTTTTGTCTTATCTTGCCTCCATCAGGAAAGACTGAGCTAGAGGAAGTGGTTGCAGAAGAAACTTAATTTCTTTCAGAGGTTCAGGAGAAGTGGTAGGTTTGTCCGGAGAAAAAAGGAGCAGCAGAACACAAAAGGTTGTTTTTGTAATGTTGCTCTGCAACTTGAACTCACCAGTGACTACAGACACTATAAAGAAGCAAATGAACAAACTATGTAATAGGGTAACAATTCCAAATGTTTCTTCCTTGAAAAACCAGCATTGCGGTTATGTTCTTAGGAAAGCTCTTGCTTCCTGAAAAAACTGGGAATTTCATCTGACAAGACAAATGGCTATTCAGTGTTCAGGCAAAGGAATGGAGGGATGCAGCTGCTTTCCCACAGAGTGATGTCCTGTCATTCAGGACAGAGAAACGGTTTCTTTTCACTCTGTGAGGACAAAAATCTCAGGAAGTCAAATAACTTCAAAACCAAAAAACACAACCACTCCTGATAAAAATCTGTGCAAACCCCTCAATATACACTCTTACTTCAAATGAAAAGTATGGCAACTTAACTCTGTTAAGAAGTGGCCAGTGCTCATTCTAGATGATTCTGTCTATAAAAATACAGATACAACTACCTTAGCATTTGTGTGTGGGTGGTGGGTGTGTTGTTTTTTTCCCTGGGAGGGGGGTGTTCTTAGGGTTTTTTAAAGATTATAATTCACATGTTATAATAAAACCCAGAAGGATTCTATCCCAGAAGGACAAGTCCTTAGAGGTCCTATGTTTATCCAAATAGCTCCTACATTCTGGGATGTGGGGGAGTGTATTTAGATAGTAAACCACAAGTAACTGAACGTATTAAGAAGAAAAGTAAGTTTTTCCACTTTGTCTTGTTATATGCTGTTTATTAGCTAATGGAAGAATGCTGTGTAATTAGCTATTCAGCAAATCACTGCCAACAAAGAGAATGTTCCAGACAGACAACTAAAGAGTAAACCAGAAAGAGAAAATGCTGAATTATTACTATAAAATGGAGAAGGATCATGAAGAAAGCAATGTGTTGGCAAAAGTTTGTGTTCCATCTGCAGTAAAACACGAAGTGACACTTTAGTAGAGCATCCAAAGATGGCAGCCCTCGAAAGGCCACTGCATCAACCTCTGCACAATTAAATCTGCAATTAAAACATGCATTATATTGTACAGCGACGTAAAGGCTGAAGGGGAAGAGCACATGAAAGTCCAGATGAAAACAAAAAAATGAACAAACTACACTGGGGGTTGGTATGTTTGTTTTTCATATTTCTAGTTGTTTTATACCAAGCCAAAGATTTAATTAAAACCTTCAAAATTAAATTCAAGAGCAATTACATGAAATGTAACTTGAAGAAATACCTTTTCTTTTCATCCGTTACTACCCACCTACTTCTTTTCCTCTATTACTAAAGAGAGGACAAACCTGGCAGTGTGAAGAATTACATTTGCAGAAAACGCAAGTTTGAATCTTCCTGCTGCAAACAGGACTTTTTTTCCCCCCAATGTGCTTAGATGGTAAAGCTATAAAACAAGAGGACAAAGAAGGCTGAAGAAAGTCACTGCTTTACTTGCAGATCCCCTGCAAACTCTTTTGTGCTGGCTGAGGCTCTCTGAAACCAAATATAAGTTTTGTGATAATAGGTTTTGTCTATTTCTTTCCACAAACTCATCTAAGTAGTTCACGGACAGCATGTCAAATATCACCGTGCAGGACCCTTCTCTCCAAGATGGAAAGCAAGTGGACAGCAATAAAAATCCATTTAAGTTTAGAGAGAGATACATAATGACAAGATAAAAGCTCAAATCTGTATTTCAAATCAACCACTAAACTCCTGGTTACATTTCAATTCTTTTTTCTGGCTTTGGTTCCCTCATTAGCAAGTCTCCAGCAGATGAGAAATTTAAGATGCTTTTACATTTAAAAAACCAAATCTGTCTATCCAAATCAGCAATCTTCCTTTACACAAACATTATATGAGCAAGTATTTTAGAAATAAACTTAACACGGTATTTTAGTAGCTAGGATACAACCCCTTTTTCAGAGTAAAGAGTTGAAGAGAAACAGATTCAATCATTCACAGATAGATTCAGTAAGACGCAACTTCTAGAACACTTTCCAACCCTCAATCTTTCTTAAAAGTGTGGAAAGCAGTTTCTTTCAGCTGCTTTGCTGAATTTCTGCATTTACATTTAGATGACCTCTTAAATTGTAAGTCATTGGCATATTATTGAAAGGCTCCATGTTTCAGAAATTTAAATTAGATAAGCCTTGATCAGAATGAATGAAAACTTCTTTTACTCTGAGTGTTAGAAAAAGATCTCTGCCTACACCCAACTTCTCTAACCTCTAACCCACCCTCAAAAGTTTAAATTTGCAATGTGGTATTGACAGGAGATGCTACAGAAATCTGGAAGAGCAGGTGTAGAGCCATGAGGATGTTTGGCATGGGAAAAAGTTATTTCTGAATAATTTCCATATGAATTTCACATAGGATAACGGAATGAAAGCTAAATCATCTCAGCGTAACTACAGGTTTTCAGAATGCCATATCCATATGTATTTTGTTATCTGCATGTACAACTTCACATACTTTCAAGATCAGAATCTGTATCAGGGTCTTACTTTATAGCACTCTCCCACGGCCTTACAGACTTCACTAGGAAAGAGCTTTCCCCAAACACTTTAACAGATATCCTCCTCTTGGTAGCTCACAAACACCCAAGAAAGCATAGCTAGATATTCTGAATCCTGATAGCCTTGGTAGAAAACATAATACTGCCATCAAGCAACTAGACTTACAGAATATTGTTTTCTGGTGAAGGCAGATACTTACCTCTACACCTTTTTTTGCAACAAGAGCACTTCTGCAGTAAGCAGCCCAGGCTTAAATAGAACAAATGTTTATATGACATAAAGGGGCTCTGTTAGTGAACTAATAAATTGACATAGTCCAAGGCTACTTTGCCTTTGAGATTAGACCTTTAAAATTAATTCCCATACCTAAAAGTAGGCATAAGAGGTTTCCACCCAGGTTGTGTTGTTACTTACACCTAGTAGGTCCTCCTCTTCTAGAGATGACATGCAAAAACCAGTATCAGTGGTTAATCAGCCTCTCTGAGCCTTGGGGCAAGTAGTGGGAAAACCCCCCCCCCCAAAACCCTAAACAGACAGACATTACCTTGATTTGGCAATGCTGAAGCATATTCCTGAAACAATCCTTATTTTCAGCAATAAGGATGTACAGAAAACCTGGGAAACCCCAACCAGAAATGCCCCAATCCCATACGAATATTAAAATAGGGCAGTCGCAGTAAAACATCATGAAGCACATGATCAAAGTGCTATCAATTCCACAAGAACTAAGATCCCAAATTATTTTACTTCATCACAAGCACCCTCAACTTGCACTTCAGTTGACATTTTTCTGCCAAAATGACAACAAAGAAACAAACCCAAGCTCTTCTAGCATTACTTGCTGCTATGAGGCCACAGATTCACTTCCCTTCTTCATACAAGTGCAGCAGGTCTTGTTTAACAATGATCTGTGCAAAATCTAGTTTTCCCTCTTGCACTGGGCTTCCAAAGTAAAGCATCTTTATGAACTGTCTTTCTGAGAACGGAATTCCTTATTATTGACAACTTACACTTATAGCTACTGTCCATTTCATGAAGCATAAGAGAACGCCTGTTTGTATGTCAGCTATTTGCAAAAAAACCCAGAAATATAAATGTTAGCCTGGTTGGACCTATTTATTTATAATAGGAGGATAAGGAAATATGGTAATAGACAAACATAAAATTAGTGTCTGTGAACAGAGACCTCTTTTGGAGGTCCTAAAGTTCCTGTGTCCTACATGAAATCCACTCCAGAACAAGGAAACTTGTAAAAACGGCTGATATCACTGTTCCAAGACAGATCAAAACATTTCGCTTTCGCTACTTTGCCTAAGGGTTACTACAAAGTATCTTTCCTCCTTGACAAAAAGGGGCTTTAAGGGCCAGAAATGACATCTGGTACAGATCACTACAGTTTCCCAAAAATCTGCCTGTAAATTCATCCAAGTAACATAACTCTGAACTGTAGATGTAACTCTCAGCTAAATACGGAAGTTAGAGATTAATTATTTTGGTTAAGGAGAACACTGAGCAGAGGAATGGAACGGCTTCACCATTTCTGGGACAGAAAAGCAGTGAAAAGGAGCAAATTCCTTGTCACATCAACAAGTATTGATCAATGGAAAGTGAAGGGAAGATGCTGAGACACCAGTATTCATTTAAATCACGACAGTACCAGTGCAGCGACTAAGTTTGGTCAACTTAAAAAAAACAATTAAACCAGAACAGAGCATCATTAACCTCTCAACTCTATTATGGCACACAACCTGCTGTTGACATGTAAAGGGAAGTTAGTTCTTCCAGAAGATGGCCTGCTCACCACTTTATTTGATCTGTCATGTCTACCACGGTGCCCAAAATAAAATTTTAAAAAATAGTCCTGGAATGCCCAAACCAAACATAAGTGTGAAACAACACAACAGCTACTGACATTCATCGACTTTGAGTTAGATTACATCTGGTCAGCTCTTTTCCACACTGGCTTGGTGTTCAGGAGCGCTCAAGAATCAAGCAAATGCTAAGCATTATAAATAAATGAAAAATACTGAAATTGAGAACAATATAGAAAGCCATTAACATGCCACTGCATACATCTACCAGACATCTGTATCTTGAGTGTCCTGCATTGTTTGAGGCCCTCGTTCTCAAAAAAACCCCAAAAAACCAACCAGCCAGCAGAACCCAAAGGGCAGAGCAGTTCAGAAAAAGGATAATAACAAGAAATAACATTCTGGAATGGCTCCTATATGTGTAACAATGCACTAGGACTCCAAAAAATTTGAGCAGGTTTGTGAGAAATCTTTAAAATGATCAGTAACAGAGAAGTTTGTCCGTGATCCCTACTTGTAGTATTATGAGACAATCAAGTGAAACAAGTAGGTGGCAAACTGAAAAGGAAAAAGAGCTGCTCTATTGCTCTACTACTTAACGTCATGAAAGCAAAAAGTTCACATTGGCTCAAAAAGAAACTGAACTCCATTAATTTAGCCATCTACAGCTATTAAACACAAAGTCACCAGCTCTAGAACCCTGTGAGTCACAAACTGCTGGAGGATGAATGTATTCACAGAGACCAGCACTCCACAACCTGCCACGTCTCTCCATTATGCAACCTCACCCCCGAGCTGAGGTGCCGAATTAAACAGCTCCTTGATCCAACTTGGTAGAGCTATTCTTATAAAGCATTTTTGTCATCACTTCAAGATATTATTTCATATTTGACTTGGATTCTTCCACCAATGTGCTTATGAAGAGAGGAAAAAAAAAAGAAATGTATTTACATATCACATTTTGAGGCAACAGTTTTACGCAGAAAGGATACTTAATTCAGCCACTTTTACATACAAGAACAGGAAGTATGGTATGGAGAGCCTTGAACAAATACTAAAGCTTTCTATAATTAATTTTGCAGCCACTCTGAGAATAGCTTCTAACGTCCCTCCAAACCAGTACCCTCTTAATGCTCTGTGCTTTTTGGTGCTTCTTCATCTACAAGTAGTTCTTTAAAATACTTTTCCAGTGAGGCACTAAGAGCAAACAGTTTAAAGTTCCTAAGTAACAATTACTGCTGCATATTGAGAGCTGCTCTGCACAAACAAGTCTTTAAGGCGTAGCTCAACATAATCCTTTACTAATGGCTAACACAAAACAGTAGCTCAGGAACCCTTCCAAAAAAGGATAGGAAGTTATTTCTCTTGTTCCGGAAGGTATCACCCAGAAGAGATTTTTAGGGTTACTCCTACTCCTTTGGGACTCTGATGACATCAGCCAGCCTGTTATCACTTGCCTCAAGATAGGATCTGATACCTCAAGAACAGCAGATTAAACACAAAGAAATAATTGAGTTCATTTTACCCTACAACGACAGATCCTGACTCCCATGGTAGTTAAGCTGCACATTTTATGACAAGCTCAGTAATGGTACTTGACCAGGAATTCCTAGTAACTGATGACAAAGAGCAACCAAGCAAGTCCTCCTTCTGAAAAAGACACTTTTATTTGAACTGTATTTTTAATTTTTAC
The DNA here is from genome assembly GCA_013400335.1 of Eurystomus gularis. Classification (NCBI taxonomy): domain Eukaryota; kingdom Metazoa; phylum Chordata; class Aves; order Coraciiformes; family Coraciidae; genus Eurystomus; species Eurystomus gularis. Next base: position 275,519 of record VZZY01002861.1, read on the forward strand.
TTTTCTGAAATTAAAACAAGTCACCTCAGGATCTGGCTGTAACAGGATAATCAAACATTTGATGAGCACAGCTCTCCAATTTTACACAGGGAACTTGTTGGTTTCTGCTCATCTCTACTGATTAGATACAAGCGTCAGAGCAACATTGGCACCTGCAGTGGTCCCCATATTCCTGTACTTAGTTAGCACAGAAGCATGAAAAGCAGCAGATAATCCTCGGACTGCTTCTGTTCTACCCTTACTGGGTTTCTAAACCTTTGCCATTCACTGGGAAAGGCAAGATAACATTATGTAGGTACCAGATGCAATGGTATCGGCCAGAACAGTTTTTCTCTGTGAAGTTGAAATGGCAACATAAACACATGACAGGGACTAGTGGAATTTCTCCAGTAACTTGTAATTGCCCCCTGTGTAGCTGCTGCAAAGCCATTATAGAATGTACCATCCAGAAAGAGTAACAAACTGCCAAATTTCCGGTAGAATACTAAAAGAGAGCTGCAAGAAAACTGGAAAGGAAGCTATGCAGAAGGTACGGTTTTTGGATCATGTACATCTTAGACAGCTGAAATCCCTAAACTAGCAAATATAGCAGTGTATGTGGACTTCCAGGTTTGTTCTGGATACAGCGCTGCTGCTTTTCTGAGCTACTGCACCCGTGCTAGGAAATCCCGCCAGGAAGCCATGCCAAAAGGGCAGACTGCCACTTGCAGGCCCCAACCAGCTTATGCAGAACAAGCTCCAATGTGCCAGTATCACATACTGAACTCTTCTTGGGGTTAGAGAGCACAGACCTACTTTGGGACCACCAGCATGAGAGCTGCAGATACATGTACTGTCCCTATCTCCCATAGAGAAACTCTGGATTGCTCTAGACACTCGGATTACTTCGTATTAGTATATGAAGCTAAACCTCTGCCATTCTCCTCTAAACAGGATTGTTTGACTTCTAACAAAAGCACTGAGTGAGAAAAATCTAGGGAAGTCCTCATTCCTGACTGGTAGCGCTGCAAGAACTGATAAAAAACAACCCAAAAAGCAGCCACCACAAAATCTAACACTGAAGCATCCTGCCGCTCTCATGAGTTGCACTGTCAGGTGGACAGCTATTGGAGTCCATGGGTTTGGTGGTATCACCTAACATGTGATACCTACCACCGGTTACAGAGAACATTTGGAGGTGGTCTCAGACCACTATCAGGGTAGTGCCTTGTCAGCTAAGTTGCTACCCCAGGCCTTATCAGAAGGGGCCTGGATTTTAAAGTAATTCCTCAGGTGGAAAGATACCTGGGGTGCGGGGAGAGGGGTGAAAGGCAGGAGGGGACCAAGGAAAGAGCCACAGCTTGTCCTACTCCTCTCCGTTACCTTGGAAAAGTGAAAGTTCTACAGCTGTTTGCTCAGAGGCCTGGAAAGGGTGGTGGTTATCGACAGAAATCTGACTCACGTCAGAGCTAAGCAGATCACGTTTAATCCCAATTGAAAACTGACTTGCAGATAAAGTTTTAAACAGCCTTCATTGATGTTAAAGAAAAATACCCAAACAACAAGACAACCCAACAACAGAGCGCTGGAACATTTGTTAAATGATATGCCTCTCACCTCAGCAAGATAGTAATCTGCTGTGTCCATCGAACAGATATAATTACCTTACACAAAGGGCAGTATTTGAACCGTGGCAATTTTTGCTAAACAAAGGAGTAAGAGCTTGGACAACAAACTGAGAAAGAAACCAGCCCAGAAATAAAACCAGACAAACAGGTTCTACATTAACTTGTAACCTACAATAAACAGAAGTGCAAAATTAATCAGCTTTTACTCCAAGGATATTTCTCCAACTTCCACTTTGCAGCCGCAATCAGCTACATAAAACCACAGTATGATGCACCGACATTAAGGCTGTGGAAGCTGGTGATGAAATAACAGCTAGAGCAGGGTCTCAAAACCAAAGAACATTGATGGTAAGATATTAACAGTTATGACCACAGAGAACACATCTATATCAAACATTTGAAAAATCAATCTCCTTCAGTGTGTTCCCTAGTATTGTTTTTCTTATTTTAAACCTGCACAGTTGCAAACTCTCCCTGTGAGAGAAAAAAAAAGCCCCAGATTTCTTACAGCCAAGGAGTTATACCATAAAACAATATCTTGTAACCTTCAAATGCTTTTCCTTTTGCCCTTTGCACTTTTAAAGTGAACTGTGTAAGAAAAAAAACACCAGCCAGAAACATGACCCTTTGTTTCAAGTGTTCTGAAAAGAACAGGGTCATAATACTGCAAATTCTGAGATCAAGGAGGTGGGTGGCAGTCCTGATTTGGTAGTTTGGTAGCTCACTGGTTTGGCACAGGAGCAATAACCGTGTCGCTCTCCTCCCATCAAATCCCAAACACCCTGGGTAACAGCGCTGACATGGTTTTCTCCAGATCATTTCTGGCCAAAAGACAACTCAGAGAAGCCAGACTAATCTTTCTTTTAATCTTAAATGAGTAGCTCACCATGAAAAATTAGAGGCCATCCTTAATGGACAACAGATGTGAAAGGCCTTAGAATAATCTGTAAGGGGCATATTGCCTCCTCTTCCTAAACAAACAAACAAAAAGCCACACAAACATGCTAGAATTGTTGATGCTTATAAATATACCACCTTTTCATCCAATTTATCCTCATTAACAATGAAAAGGACAAAGAATTACTCCAACTATTGACTGTGCCCATACTTTTCACCTGAGTAGTGCTTCGGAAAAGTCTGAACCAACAACCAGTGTGAAAATATTCTCCTTAACAAAATTAAAGAAAACAAACTCATGAAATTCCTGAACACTGGTATTAATAATTCTAGGATGAGTGATACATTACTCAGTAGTTTTAATGAAAATAAGGGTAAATAAAATCAGTAATACAGCAGCTGTATGTGTGGTTCCTTTCTGCACATGTGACCTTGAAAGAAGGAATCCACATGAACTAGTAAACCTTGCAGTTGACAGAAAACTGTAACATCCATTTCACATTTAAGGTGTGTAAAAACAGAACCTGTTCACTAGCCAAAACATTCATTAACATTTATCATTGTTATACAACACTATTCTGAACTGCTCATTGAGAAACTTAATACCCATAGAAGTATCCCTGCTATGTAGGTTTCTTTGTCCGAGATAAAATGATTGCAAACCACATTCCTTTAATGGAGACTAGCAACAGAACTAAATAAAGGGGGGAAAGGGCTCCTAGCAGCATTCCTATTTACAACTTGGTAAAGCAAATTTTAAAAAAGGTGAAATTTCCATTTCTGCCCATGTTTAAAAGAAGGAAAAAGCAAATGAGCTTGACCATAAGAGTTCACGACATTTAATACAAATACCTAGACCTTTTCAATGAATACAATTCACTAGGTTATAGCAGGTGAGACAAGCTCTTTTCAGACGACAAAGGAGGGTAGGGACTATATTCCAACTGCCCAAATCCGAGGGTGAAGAGCCTAGCTTATCAGCCAGCTGACAGCTGAGTACATTCCCCTTCAATTTAGAACTAGGAAGATCGAAATAGTTATTTTTTCCTGAAACATCTGGTTATTAGGAAGCCAGAATACCTCATGCTCCAAGAGTAAAAGGCCATCTCTAAATCTAGTGGCCACCCCAGCTCCCTTGCCTAGGGACACATTCTGGCTAGGTCTTGGCTGCACGTCTAGATGAAGCTTCTGTTTCATACATCCCATACCACCACATGCCCTGATTTGCTCTGGAGACTTCTTTCACCTATATGGCAACAGAATTTATGGGGTACTCCTGGCCTAGGCAAGAAGCATGCGCCAGAACTAGAGTGCATATGTCCTTTGTTGAGACAGAGACTATCTGACCTGCTTGTAGACGTGCCTATTGAAACACCTGAAATGAAGATAAGTATATGAACAACCTAAATATCAGTACAAGTAACAAAGGTAACAAAAGAAAGAACGTAAAAAAAAGTACTACCTTCTTTTCAGTGGGGCTTGAAGTCTTTGATACCAATGCTGCTTCAACAAGACCCTGCTCAAGTAAGGAGTCATATTTTATGCTTCTTTTTCTGTTTCTCCTCTCCTTGTTTGCTGGCTTTTGTTCATTTTCCTCTGACTGAGACACATCTGCACCATTGTCTCCGCAAATGGAAGATTCAAAAAGAGGCTTTCCATTCATGTAGGTTTTAGTGATTTTCAGCTTAATTTCTGGAGAGCCATTCTTGATAGGAGTAGTGTTGGGTGGTGTTCCAACTCCTTTTATTTCCTGCGGTTCAAAGCGCAGCTTGGCATCTTGGGCCCCAGACTCACCGTTAAACACACGAGAGGTTAGATCTTTCAACTTATCAGCTGGAATAAACGGAAGAGCCTCATGGCCATTATATTTTTGCATGACACCTTCTTGAAGGGTGGCAGAAAGTTGTGCTTTGCCCAAATAGACTGAACACTCACGATTCACTTCACAATTCTGACTCTTCCCGTTGGCATTTCCAAGGATCTCCGGTACCTGCTTCATTTTGATGTAGTTAATTTTTCGAGTTAAGAGTTGAGAACTTCTTTTGATGCTAAAGTCCATTCAGCCCAGATGTTTCCAGTCTTACACTGCTATATTGAGACAGAAAGACAGAAAATATTTTTAATAACACAGGAATGTCAAAAGCTACCAAGTATTCACATAGATGTCCTCACTAACATAACACTCAAGGTACTTCATTCAAGTTTTACTAAAAAAAGTGTTGCTCACAATCTTGATAACCAAAATACTTCAATATCTGTTAATATGCATCAAAAAAGTCCAAGAAAAAGATTGACGAACCACCAATTTTATTAAAACAGAAGCAGAGAGTAACATCTCAGCTTTCATTTTAACAATCTGTTAACAATCTACAGTCTTACCCACAATAATTACTCAAAGTTATTGTACTGTTTAAAGCAAGTAAGAGCTAGATCTAAGATAATATCATTAATAACAATGTAAAACAGATGAGTTGAGCTCTAAGAGGTCGTGCCAGCATAAAACTTCCCTGGGCTGTGTTCCTGTAGCACCTACACCATGGACAGCAGCACCACAGGCCTCTCTTCCCCACTCTACAACCAGGCCCATCAAAGCACACCTCCAGAGGAAATAACACAGATCACTCTCCAGATATATACCAAAACGTTCTGGCTAAGAGAATGAACAAAAGGTGAGCATTTTGTATCGTGAACACCAGCCCTTTGGGAGACAGCTGATCCTTCATGGCCACAATGCGCAAAATGTAAATGGTAAAGAAACTGCTGGAATTTCGGCTTTTTTGTAGAAACAGTATAATCTAACACTCATTTTTCATACACAAATTTGAAAACATCCCACAAGAGAAAAACTGCACTGTTATCTACCCTAGACAGGATTTCCAAGGGTTGTAAAAGCTAACTCTGCCCATTTCAACATTATACTATCATAGGAAGAAAATAAACTGTGCTTCTAGACAGGGCAAGATCTGATCTATTCTATTCCATTTGATTCCATTATTAAGATGATTGTTTTAATTTTTAGAAATCATATGCACAGACTCTTCATGTTACCAGGTCCAGTGTACACATAATATAGAGAAATATACCATCATAAATATTATGAGAGCTCAGCACAATAATCATCATATCCGTGCTCAAGGTAACCAATTTCATCTATGATTAAGTCCAAGAACTGTCATAACGCATCAAAAATTCATCAAATCTAGCCTCACATGCTTCCAAAAAAGTGCAGTAAAACCCATGATGAATAACTACTGAATTGTCAGTTGCTATGGAAGAAACATCTTCTGAATCTCACCAACTTGTTTATTAATGTACACAGTAATAATGATTACAACTGGCATACTTCTGGAACCTGCATATTATGCATTATCCTGTACATCAGGAGTAGCAATGTACAAATTCTTATAACTGAGCATTACCCTCGCCTGGCAAAGCTTCTTAAGGATGTCAAGTGTGGACTCAAAGCAATTGGCCAAACTGAAATCTTTTCATGCAGAAAGATGCAGAAAAAAAAATAAAAAAATCTAAAGTCTTAACTCCACCACCCCTTAGCAAATGCTACCTACAAGATAAATGTGTATCTCTCCACAGAGGCTATACAGACTCATTTGAGATGAAAACCATACTCCTGGGACAAACAGCAGCCTGAAAAGCTGGCATTAAACAAGGTGAGCAGAGCAATTATACCTGAACTCCCAAGTCAATCTGCAACAGGAAAGGTTCTAATCTTTATTTAGCCAGATGACGTCTGAATAACTAATAAAATCTCTGATAAAATGGGGGGAAACCAGACAATTGTATTAAGCCTTTTGAAGAGAAGTCAGAGGTAAAAGGAAACTCAAAACTCTACCAGAACAGAACAAAGAACTCACTAAACCAAAAGAGAACACATGCACTTTCATAAGATCTTCTCTGAAAGCATGGCCATGAGACAGACTCTCAACCCAATTGATAATATGACAATGTTTCAAGCTGTGATTCAGCAGATTTAACTGAAATCACATTAAGAAACAACTGATGACAAACTCTGTAAATCTCTAGGCAAAAGACAAACCCGTTACAGAACATGTGATGCTTATGGTTATGGAGATGACAGCAAAACTACTGAACTGTTGCAAAATCTGTACTTCCTTCCCAGATTCTTAATGGAGCAAACCAGAACACAAAAGAGAGATTTGATTTGGGCATCTAAATTCTCTCTAAGAAGGAAGCATAGAAGTGAGCAGCTTTTCTGCTGCTCCAACGCCCTCCAGTGGCTGCCTGAACCTGCCAGAGCAGCAAGGACCGCAGCTCCCCACTTCCCGCCTGACAGGCTGCTGCTCATCACAGCTCTTCACAAGAGGCCAGCACCAAAAATGCCTTCTGTGACTTCCTCCTGGCCAGCAACTACACGGCTACGTGGAAAAACATTGTTTTAATATGGCTCCATCAGCTGCTTATCAGGGTCTGGATATCTGGATCAAGACATTGGCATTTTGTAACTCGTGATTGTTTTAATCCGTAATTCTACTGGTATTTTTTTGTCCTGCTTAACAGTAATTCTTACTCTCATCACTTCATGAAGCTAGAAAGCCATCAAGCTTGAGGTGGACTGGGACAACTCAAGAAAAAGCAACAAATAATCAAATTGGGCTACATTACTGATAATCTCAAAATACTGGATGCATTACCAAAAAAATAAGGTGATACCTTAAGAGTTTCAACATACAAAAATAATCATAGAGTCACAAAGTAACTTAGGGTGGAAGGGACTTCCTCAGATCTATTCCAAGATCCTGCTTAAATGAGGGCCAACACAGATCAAGCTGCTCAGGGCCTTGTCTGGACAATGACCAGCAAATAACTAAGTGAGAAGGCATGAATTAAAGAAATCAAGTTACTCTCTTTCTAGCTAACAAGCCTGAAGGTTGTAATTCTGTATGACAAAAATAGGAAAACCAGTAGCATGATGCAGTGGAAGACCCTGAAATTTTAGGGGTTACCTTGATGTGCCCAATACACAGCATCCCTGAAGATACACAGCATGCATATTTGAGAACTTCAGTGAGTGAAATTTCAGTTAATGATTCTCACTAATACAGGTCACTAACAACAGCTGAAAGCGCTGAAATAGACTCTTCAAATTGCTGGAGCCTAGAGAGACAACAAATCCAGGAGTATCACTGGTAAAAGGAAATCAACGTACCCAGGCCAACAGTAAATGGGAAGATGAAGACAAAGGCAGCAATTTGAGACAGTTAGATTATCAGAAGCAGTAGATACAGATCATGTAATACAGAAAATAGACCATGTTTGTACAAAGATTTAATGGAGCCAGATGAGAAGAGGCTTAAAGTAAGAGGCAGAATAATGGGCAAAGATAACAGATGTGAGTACCTATAAGCAAATATAGTCTCACTGGGGAGATGAAACTCATAAAGAGCAACCTGCAGGTCAGTTATCATCTCCAGGACAACCAATGGAAGGAAATTGTTGATACGCATCTCTTTTCTCCTCGTAAAAAATAAGCTGCACTGTGGCATCCAGTTAAGTGGAAGAAGCTCGCAAATCTATGCATGGGAATAACAAAGGGTTCCAAGAAAAAAAAAGGGCAAAATTGATGCTAGTCAAATTTTTCAGAACCTTTGCTATCTAAAATTCACGGTCGCACAAGACCATAAGCAACAAATAGGACTAGGCTCTTTGTGAGAGGACAATAGAACAGCAAAGAAGAAAAGGGGCAAGGAAGGAAAATGATCAGCAACAGATAACCAAGCAGTTCTGCGAGCTTTGAATTAATGCATGGAGATCTAGAAGACATGAAAGAATGAAGTGAAATCAATCACAGAAACGATCTGGTTGATCAGAGTTGTAAGAGTAAGGTCCTGAAGCAGCTGAGCATATGATTAGATTTGGTAGTTAAATTAAGTGCACTCATGCTGGACCTCCATATCACAAAGAAGCAAAAGCAATTCCTTATCTTTTTCTAGATGACTCTGTATCTCCAGAAAAAGAAACTGGGGGGAGGGGAGGGAAAGGAAGGGGACAAAAGCACCACACACTAGTAGCAGCTAATGAGCTTAAGCTAGTATGGTCCCATATTGACTGTCTGGTGACCCAACAAGTACCATTTTCGCTAACAAAGAAAAAAACAAGATAGCCAAGGAGTCTGCTGAATAAACATGGTATTTTGGCTCGTGAACAAATGGCTTTCAGAGAAAGGTGTCTAGACATTTTAGTTGGACAATGACAACAGGACAATCCTTGCAATGGTTTTATACACATTTTCATACTAAAAAAAACCCCAGGTCCTCCATAAGGCAAATTATTTTGTAGGCATTTTAAATAATGTTATTAATTACTTCACGGTCCATCATCTGACAGGCGTCATGAGCCAAATACAGTTAGTCTGCATGTCAGATTCCCCCTTCACTGCCCAGGCCACTATCATTTATGTGATATTTATTGTACATTTCTTCCACATCTGCTGCAATCTCAGAGATGCTTTTCTTGTGTGTCAGAAATAATGGAGTAGCCCACTCCTTCCAATTCTGCCAAAAGGAGTGAACAGAGTAAGTAATCAACAACAAAGGTCCCTATTAAATACCGCTTTTGTTTTGTCTAAGGGTTTCCTTAAGGCCATTCCTCAGGTGAATTACTCGAGGGAGGGGGCGGGGAAGAGGGGGAAGATGACACACCTTGAATACAAATTCGCACTAAGAGAACTTTATCCACAAAAGCTATTTTTATTACCTACAAATCAGGCTTTCAGCTGGCACTGAAAAAGCTAATAGATGGCTGCTGCTTTTTGCTGTGAAGATAGCTTTCTGTAAGTCTTCTCCGTTCTCTCATGAATTTTAAGTCCAAAGGTTATTCCTATTTTCAGATCAGAATGAGACAAAATACTTGAAGAGATTAGTAAAGTTACAACACCTTCTTGCTAATGCACTTGAAATCCTGAGTATGCTGGTCACGCTACCTTGTACAAAATCCCTCAAATATCAAATTGGAGCTGTGACATATTTACTACCATGCAGTACATTGGGAGTATTCTTCACTATATTAAAATAATGAAAAATTGCTGCAGGATCTACATGGACTTTACTTAAGAAGAAAACGCACAACTGAAAACTACATCATAGGTTTGTCAAAAATTGGTACAAATCAGCTCTATCCAACAAATTGAAAGGCATTATCTCTCATGAAGAAAACCATTACTGTAGTAGTTGAGAACTGAAAATAATGACACCAAAATGTTCTAACAATTTACCACTAGTCTTAGAAAATATTTAGGAAAGAAAAAACAAAACAAAAAACCCCAAACAACCCACTTTAGTCCCAAGAAGCCAGTTTTGAGTCTAAAAGCACCCAAAGTAAAGCCTTCATTAGTCTTGCAGTAGATATACAATAATTTCAGTTCACCAGTCAGCTGGCAAGGCTGACCTACAAAGTATTTTTAAATGAGCACATGAAAATTCCCTTACTCTTGTAGTACATAATAATGTTTATATACACATAATATACACTTATACAAAAAGATCAAGCTTATTTTGAAAAGTGTGTGAAAAAGGTAAGTGTAAGTTCAACTGTAAGTACACTAATGTGCCACCCCATTTTTTAAAAAAATTAGTATTGATCTTTTCTAATTTGTTTTGGGTTTGCTTTTTTTTCCCCCTCTAATGGGTAAAATTTTAGAACTTAATGGTTACGTAATTGTATTTTCATCAACTGAAACAAGTATTTATTGCCTTCTCATGAAAGCAATAGGCAAAGCCAGTCTCTACGGTTAAGAAGTGTAGAATGGCAAGCAAAGAATTTCTTCACTTTACAAGTAACTTGGTACTGAAGAAAGCAAGCTTACAAAACTGATGGACTTCACTTTTTGTTCCTCCTCAGGAAAAGCTTTTGCAACCAAGCCTTGCTGCAGAGTTTAAGGCTAGAAGACTCCTCCCCGTTAATTCATTTTCTTCCAAATCAGCAGAAATATTCTTTTTCCACTGCTGCAGAAATTTAATTTTGTCAGTTCCAGTCCCGCTGCTGAAGGTGGGTGGTGAAGGACAGAGACAGATTTGGGTAAATTCAAATTCTTGCAAAACGGTGTATTTCTGTCTGAAGAGAGAATACAGATACTGCTGTGGTGGGACCACAAATCAAATTGAAAAGAATTGCTTCTCCTCTGCAGATAAGCAAAGAGAAACGCTGGTGGCTAAAATGGTAGGACCTACTGGATTTACCACCAGTATTTAAAAACACTAAAAGGTGGTCCTCAACAGTTGCTTAACAAATGGCTAAAAAAAAAAAAAGTTATGTTTTCAAATGGAAACTTGAGACTTTTCTGTCTCCAGGAGAATTCCAAATGGTTCATCTGAAGGGAAAGGCCCCTTTCTAGCAAAACACGACTTGACAATTCAGCCACAATACTCATTCAGTCTAGGTCTTTACTCACCAATAAATGATGTCTCTCTCTCTCTCTGGTGGGCCAGAGTTGTGCATCTGGCTTCTACTTAGCTTGGGAATGAAGAACCAAATGGAATTTCAAATAGCACAGCACTAATGTGCCAGGTTCCTTCCTATTTTACACTGCTTTTTCACCCGGTCCACGCCTACTTTCATTTCTCATCCCTTCTTTAATCCCACTGCTTTTTCTTTTCAGTATCCCAACTCTGCTTCTTGTGCCATACCTTCAGGATCCTCTGGTTCTACATAATACTCACTGCAGTAGATAAATGCACTATAATCTGCTTCCTCTTCACTGTGGCCAACGATTCTGCCCTTAATCCCATATGTAGCCATGACAGCACAGCAATTGCCTGAAGTTTCACCGAGAGCATCATGAAAATTTCTGACTGTGCAAATTCTGAGAAGGGAAGATCAAATCTGGGATGACACCATAAAATAAGTTATCAGTATAAGCTATGAATCAAATTGTAGTATTAACAAAATGTTATCTGCCATGCCTCTACAGAAATAAACAAAGTTGCCCAGATCAGACCAGATGGCAACTATTTTAATACAAACAATACAATCATTTTGCCTAGACCCTTAAAACTCTGCTATCTTTATCCATCACAACATTAAAACCTGTTCACCCAAGTAGGTGGATTTAGATGCCAGAAGCATGCTTGGAGTGCTGGAATAATTCTAAAAAGCAGCGTTGTGACACTGGTGATGTATGAGGCCTTGTAAATAGTACAAAAGCCTCGCTATATGTATCCATAGGAGAGTATCGTCTTTATCACAGAGCAGTATTTGGCCACGGCTTCTGTTGTTTATAAAAACAGCAACACATTGTGCTGACAATGCACCTCTAATGTTGACAGGTAACATGTAAAAATATACATGATATCTTTCATCTGGTACATTCCACTTCACATCCCATAATAGTAAGTAAAGAACCAGAAGGTGAAGTTCAGAGGTAGTTCACATACTGACTCAATGGCACTATGGAATTTTTACTTCAGACTTGCACCACTCATCAAGAACTGGTGGAGAAAGATTAATGGTTGGACTTGGTGATCTTAAAGGTCTTTTCCAACCATAGCGATTCTGTGATTCTGTGAACTGTATATATCCATACCTATCAATGTAGCTATGTCTCTAACACAATCCTGGCCATATTGTTGCTAATTCTGGTCTATTTTACACATAGACTATAACTATATACATGTGACTATGTTACTTACTCCATCGATACATGGCCTCAAAGCAAAACACACGCACACAACTGGCAGATGTATGCCAAGAATACTCAAACAAGGCCCAACACCCAGAACGCTAGACACTCTCAGAAAAAAAATCCAAATACTTGCTATTAAGTAGCCTTTCCAGTTTGGGCATTACTTGAAGTATTTCCCTGCACTAAGGCTTTAATGTGCTTTTGCCAAAACACATTAACAATTCCCTTTCTACTTCTTCCACTACATCTACAGCAAGAATCTCTCCAGAAGAGCGATTAGCATACTTGTTACAGGTAAAAGGTCTAGAATTCGAGGTAATTTTCAGGTTTCTGCAGATATAGCATAACTTACCAATTTAACTTGGAGACAGAAAGACAAAACACTTTCCAACAAACCAATTCCTTCTTGCCTACTCTCCAAACTTCTGTGTTGAGAGGTTTGCAATGAGTATCTCTTGCCATTTTTGCTGTCCTTTTTGCTGTCTACTACTTAGTTTTTTTGCACTCTTGCTGAATTTCAGTCATGTTCCATGTTTAATCACAGCATTTGTTTCCAGTTTGTTCAGGAGCACTACCATAAAGCAGCTTCTGATGTTCTGCATTTCATATCCACAGAAAAGTCACAACGATAATTTCATTCTAAAGTATCTGATTCAAAGATCTTGGCCACCATTCCCTGTAACGAAATGATCCATATGCATATCTTTCATCCTACACTGCTCTCCAAGGTTCATACTTTGGCTTACATCCCCCTGGCTTTATTACCAGACTAGAATCTGGGCATTCTTTACTGCAGCAGTAACTCCCCAGTTTAGATGTTTCCGAGTGCCAGTGCAGTTGGGTTCTTTGCTCCAATGGCATCCCACCAGGGCTGGCAAGTTCCATGATTATTTATCGGATAGACGATCTTGGGAACCTCAGCTCTGCAGACTAACCCATGCCACAGCAGGAACATTTACACTTCGACTTACTATAATGAGTAAATAAATGAAATGGATCTCAAACACTACGAAAGTAGGCTGCACCACTGCATCTTCCTCTTATTGCTTCTTTTAATAGTAGCTTGTCAAAGTATTTCAAACAGCATTTAGATTGCATTTCTAATAAAATCTTCCCTAACCCCAGCCTTCTTTCTTGAAAATATTTTTGTCACAAAATATTCCTCTTCTGCTCCTTGGTCTATCTCTTATTTAGTAAAGCAGAACTCAGAGAACAGGACAACATTCACTCCCTGTTGACTATGGCAAAGAAAACATGGAATTCTGATGTTAGCCCTCAAGGCCAAATATGTTCAGAGATTATTATTATTTTAAAACACAGACTGTGTTTTAGCACAGATGTGAGATGCCAGTATTTTAGTATTTTGATATGAGGCACAGGCCAGAAGAGGTTTACAGTTCAATGACCATCTCTGTTAGCCAACAGAACAAGACGACCTTGTGCTTCTCCAAAAGAGCCACACTGAAAACTAATGGTATCCTTCACAGACAGCAGAAGAAAAATCTTAATGTTTCTATGGAAGTATTTCAATAGTACATCATGCTATAGCTTTCCAGTCAGTCGCCACATAAGTGTCCTTACCCCACATATGGATGAATATGAAATAGCTCTGATTTGTGCTGGGGAGCTGAATACCAAAGTTCAAAACAAGATCAAATTGCTGTCTTGCACTAAGATAAAAATAGGACACGTTAAAAGGATGGGGACAAAACTAGAAACTGAGCCATCACCTGTTGAGTAACCCTTGCAGTTTAAACCATGCTTTAAGTCACTTACGTATTTTATTAGTTTCAAATTATGTCAAATAGGAGAAACTACATCAATGGTTCCCCAGGGCAAAGCAATTCTGCCCAACAAGAACACTCTAAAGTAGATACGTGCTAGCGCTTCACTATTCCATACTTAGTAATTTAATTTCCTTTCTATGAAACATTCAAAAAGACTTCCAAATATCTACTTTCCACATGTAGCTCATCACACTGTGGTACTATCAGAACAACTTCCATGTAATAGCATTCTCTCTCAGCATTAAGCAAGAACAATAGTAGAAACCTTGCTTTTGGTTCAACCATGATTAACAGGTATTTGTTTACTGCACACAAAATGCATTTAAAAAAAATCAGTTTATGGGATAATCTATTCCATGCTTCAGACAGAAGCAGTTTTTAGATGTACGAGGCTCAGATTATCTAGTGCTAAAGTCTAGAGTTGCTTGGGAGCAAAGTAATGCATGATGGGCTATGCATTAACCCATCATCACCATATGCAAGGCATTGGTATATATGACCTGTTCTCCAGGAATCTTGTGTATTTTTGTAGCTTGCTATTCTCCGGAAGGGCTGCAGAGTACAATCTAAGCTTTCCTTATAACACATTCCAAAAACTTCCTGCTCATGCTCTAATAGGCAAAATAACTACGCTAGACACCATCAACTCAATAAAAAATTAAAAGTAGCCCTTGATATATTGTTGTAATTTACTGTAATTACTGTTGTAATTTCTGTTAGTGTAAAATGAACAGAAAAAAACCTAAATACACTTATACAGCTGTCTTATTACCTCCAATGACTGCAGGTCATAGAGAAGCTAATTTGAAGGTGCAGTGAAGGGGGCGGTTAGGTAGTTTCTCTCTTTTCCTTCAAAAGCATTCTCAGAACCAAAGCCTTCCAAGTAGCTATTAATTTTATAAAAGAGCTAACCAACCCATTCAAACAGCTACATGAATTTACAAGCTTCAGGGTGACTACTGGCATGTCAACAAGGCTCTCCTCACCCATCACCTTTCTTCCAAGGCCTCCACAATTATGCACCACAGGAAATTTGGACCCCCACGCCAAGCTCTGATGGGAAATGACTTTCTTTCTCCACTTTACCACCTGACCGTTCCTCCTGGTGCCCTGTTCCGCCTCTGCCTTCTCATTTGCACCACTGAGATTCCAACACATGCTTGGAGACGACATTTCTCAAAGCTACATCCTAACTGGAAAGCAATGCTGCCTAGAAACATAGACTTACTTATCCCCTCGGATCCACTTCAGTGTCTCCATTCTTCCTTCATCCAAAGGCTGGATTCGAGAATTATACCAGATCTATCATATTTACTCAACCGTAAGGCCACTTCATTTGTCTTTGCGGAAAATTAATGAAAGAGCTCAAACAGCATCGCCACAAACACAGTATTAAAATATGCAGCCATCAGCATCTACTGCATTATTATCAGTGCTACCAAGCATTTCTTTATTGATGTTTGATTACTAAATGTTAGGGTGCCTGTTGTTTTCAGCAATACCACTTAGTGGATGCTTCCCATTGTGCAGCACAGTGCTCTCGAGAAGAGGTGAAATTTTTTTTCCCTGAAAACACTTTATCTTGTTCTACACAGAAAATACTTGCAATTTTCACGCACTCAACTATCTTCTCTGCTTAAAACCTGGAGATATCTTGTATTTACGTAAGCAGGAACGACCAGAGGTAACCAAAATGCTACAAGAATCATGCTTGTATCTTCTCCTCATCATAAACTACATCCTTGATCCAGTAATCTGGCCGGAGCAGGTGAATCTTTATATAGGCACAGAGTCCCAACGCAGTCAATGGGCTTCGATCGACCGCAAGAAAAGACACACAGTTATCGCTCTGTAGAAATAAGGCCTCACTTTGGAAACGCAGTGACATCAGTGGAACAAAAAGCAGGCTCAATGCAAAAGTGAGAGGTGAATGGGCCACAAACAATGGGACACTGAAAAACATCCCTGCTTGCCATTCCTTTGCCATTTTGTTAGTGCAATGTTTTGGACACAAACTAATGTATATATATAAATACATACACCCATATATATGTATATATACCCATACATTGATTTCGCCACCCAAATACTAGAAAGCAACCCCCTCAACAATCATTTATGCTTCCAGTCTAAACCAGAGCGGAGTTGTTTTTGTTGTAATATCCAGTCCACTGCATGCAGGCAGTAATTTAAATGTAATAGTCTCATCTGCAAAGCAACCACTGGCTTCAGAGAAAGCACGTAGCCCTACAGATATTAAACCACATTTTCTTCTGTTCTTACTAGTCATTTGTTGGGCTCGTATTCAACTAAAAGGAAATATATTTTACATTTAATTTCCATTTTCTAAACTACTTTAAATCTGCACCCTTAAAGTATAATGACCTAGTTTCCTCTGACATTTTCAAATAATATTTGATAAGTTAGTAGGTTTAATTGTACTTTTAATATCTGAATTTTTCCGAGTATATATGAGGGTGGTTACTCCCATAACCTTGACAAGAACTAGTCATATAGTCTCCAGCAATATCCAGAGCTTTTATATTCAAACGCTGAAAAAGCCTCTCATATTTTCTGATGGCTGCCTACTAGATGAAAATCCAGTCATGTTTTAATATGAGATATACTTACTGAAACAACCCAAAACTGCATATACTCTAATTATTGAGCCCTGAGTAGTCCTGCAAAACAGTGGTTTTATTCAATGATTACATCCAACAGTCAATTAATACCACACTGAAATCGAGGAGTTTATTAGGGCTGATATGCTGCATTTCCTGAGCAAAATTCCAACAGCAAAACAAGCAAAGAGTAGCTTCAGCAATAAATTTACAGAGATTCTTCTATTAATATATGAACATTTTGGTGAAGAACCGATTTATTCTTGCTGCTGAAGCCACACACTGCATGTTTAAGGAATTTCAGTAAGCATGTATGCCCACGTAAACCACCAGCAAGGACTCTGCAAAATCTATAACAAACTTCACTGCCACCCTACAGTGTTTACAGTTACCTTCCTCAGATGTCTGAAAAGGCTAAATGCCAAACATCTCTTCCTTGGAGTTTTCTTCTCTTTTTTTTTTTCTTCTTTTTTTTTTTTTTTTTTTTTTCCCCCTG
>VZZY01002861.1:294540-319141 GCA_013400335.1 Eurystomus gularis
GGGCCCGGCCCGCTCCGCTCGGCGGCAGGGGCCTGGCTCGCCGCGGCCGTGTCCCCCAGGTGGGCGAGAGCGCGTCGAGGGCCCTCGCGGAGGTCGGTGGAAAACACTTACTTTTTAATTATTTTAAAGAAAGAATTATTTACCTCAGCCGCGCTGCCCGGCGAACGTGCCCTTCTCACCCGCTGGCCTCAGCAGCCCTACACGTGCGCTCTCGGAAAAATCCTGATTTAAGCCAAATGTTTTTGCCTTGCCGTACAACTGCGCACAATTTGGAGGCTGTAATAGTTGTAAGAACCCGAGTGTGCCTGGCTGCGAATTACCCGGCCTGTCTCTCCTGCAAGAATGGCCTGGTTTGGGTTTAGTTTTTTTTTTTTTCCTTAAGCTTGCATCACAATACATACATGTGCTTGCAATTTGCCAATTGAAAACACAGCTTTTTTTTTTTTTTTAGGCCAAATCGCTAACTATCTGTCATGTTACGATAGGAACAAGTATTCTCATGAAGCGTCACACCAGAGAACGTAAAGCAGGTAACGACCAACTTTTTCAAGCTTCCGATGGTTTAATAAAGGGCTCGTGGAGCCCTGAGAACCTGCATTTTCTGCGCAAGGCCGAGAATATCGTTCCTGGCTGCTATGGATACTGTAGGAAGCTGGTAGGTAAGGCCCTAGCGCAACCCCTGTGAAAGGTAAACAGTCAGTAATGGAGGAGAGGAGCACACCAGCATCATAATTTCTGGATAATGGTGAAATTAAGCCATCTGTTACAGAAAGGCTCAGATATATTTCTTTTTACATAATCCTTAATTTAGTTTAAAGTTTGATATTTTTAGGCGTGTGCTTAATGGTGAGTACACCTTTCTTTGCATAGCAGCTCACAGTTGAGCAGTGCAAACTTAGTGTTAATTACTTAGTAATGAAAAAATCATCGGCTGATTAAAACTTTAATCTCAAGGTGGCTGAAGGAAATCTGTCTGTAGCAATAAAGGTGCCTTAACTTTTTTATAGCCTTTCTGTAAAAACACAGAAAAACAAACAAAAAAACCAAACAACAAAACCCAAACACTATCTTTAAGGTGTTAGGCAAACATGATTTAGCTTCCAAATGTCAGTATTTACAGCATTAAAGAGAAAGGTAAAGTGCAATCACATTTTAAAGTAGCTAATTTGAATTAAGAGTCATGACAATTTTACCATCCAGCTTCCTTTCTGAAGTTCAGTTATATGCATTACAGGGGAAAAAAAAAAACTAGTTTTCTAATTACAGAGACACTCTTATCAATAGAAATAAAAGTACAAATATGTGAATCCTGTTTTGCTACATCAGGGCATATACAGGTGTGCTCTTCTTCCATAGCTGAACAATAATGCTAATGTATTAAAAGTACAAAGCGTGATGTGTTTGCAGGGGTGCTTGCTTTAAGAAACTAGTTATCAATAATTGGCATGCTATGGATGCGTTATCTGCTTTCTCTTGGGAATAAATTCTGTGTTCAGGCTCGATATAAACTCATCTGCGACTTAGGAAGCAGATTTTAATTTTGTACTTATGACTAATGCAGAGATCCTCCTGATAATGCAGTTCTCATGCTTGTCGTGTCATTGTTTAAGTGGAAGGATTTTGCTATCGTGGTCAAGGTGAACAACAGACCTTCCTTACTCCTTTCAACTCCTGTAGATCACTGGCCTTGTCTATGCTGCTAAGATTTGCAACCATGTAATTACCTTATGATAGACCCATCCTGTGAATTTCCAGGAAAGCTGATGTTGGGAGTTAATACCTTTAACTGGAATAGCACCAGTTTTACACTGTACATACACACTGGTGTAAACTTCTCCAGTGGTATGACCCTTTTAAGCAGAAACTGTGTGCGCAGGTTTTTTTAATTTCAAAAACAACTGTTTTCTTGAGCTCATGCTGTTATAATAAAAATCACCCAATTTTTCCACCACAGTACAAAAAGTCTGATTCTTCAGACTTCTTCAGACTTCATTCAGAAGTGATACTGCACTTCTGAAAACTGTGCTAAAAGAAATTTTAACTTCTGCCAGTGTAAATGCATGTGTGGTGCAGAATGAGCTTGTGCTAACAAATAACAGGCACGCTGCATTACACTTGAGTGACGGCTTCGAAAGAGTTGAAGTAAATGTCCTCTAATCTGTTTCTTGTAGTTGCAGATTTCCAGGCTGAAACTCTTGAAGGTTTTATTCTTTCATGACATTTTCTTGTGATTTTTTTTTTTTAATTAGCCAATATTTTTTAAGGGTTTGATGTTTCTTGGATAGCCAGACAGGTCGCTGAAACCAAAAGATGTACAACTAGAGCACATAATGGTATTCATTTATTAATGGCTCCTGTTTCGTTTGGTATCTAAAACTTTATTGCTCCTTGCTTTCAAATTTTATGGATATATTGTGTTAAGAAATAGGATCAAGATCAATATCCCTCTGTTCAACTCAAAGGAATTTAACTGTAGCGGTTGGATATTGTTCTAGAAGTATTTAAATATTTCTTACTAGGCTGAAAGATAATTTACAGTTTAAACACTTCTAAGATCATTTATTCAGCAGTAACAGTAGTCAGTGCCCCTGACCTTGGGCATGTGTTAGGAAACGCTGAAATTCCGAGGCTGAAGGAAGACTTTGTTGTTGCCACCACAGGGACAGACAGTGCCAGAAACACGAAGGCCTACACTGCAGTTGCTGTAGTTTCACTGCGCTGGGCAGAGCTCAGAAGCAAATTCTACGTGTGTGGCACTGCTCCATGCAACAGCGCAGCACTCTGTCCTCTTGAGAGTTCGGTCAGCTTTGTTAACAAGGGGATGGGGCACATCTTAGGGTACTTCTTGCTATTAGAAATAATGATTAGCAGCGCCTATGCTAAAGCTTTGCCCTTCTCCTGGCAAAGGCCAATCGCACTGATGGTGCAGTTAGCAAGCACATTTAATCTCACTGTAGATCTTTGTGGCAGGAGCTTCATGTTTACATTTCTCTCCTGTACAGATCCGAAGGATTGCTTGCTTTCTGAATTCCTTTCTGGCATACCTTTTAAATTTTGTTTTGGGATTTTATGTAATCATCTGTTCAGTAAATATTTTCCTGAATGTAGATCATCTTGGTGGCAATGTAAACATAACTACAAGTAGAATTAAACTGAAACTATGACTGCAGTCAATGAGTTAATCAGATATTCCCAAGTCAGTACAGCATGTCCCCAGTGTTTATTGTACTACAGGTGTTGAATGAGATAAGGACTGTACTAGGCCATGCAGAATCTGCACATGTACGTTTTTTCATTTCACAGGCTTTTCCACCTATTGGGGCTAAACGCTGAAGACCTTGTAGTTCTCCTTCACAATGTGAATACACTGGAAGAGTTAATGCTGCCCATTGTCCTGTTTTATTGTAGCACTGATGCAGAGATATCATCCCAGCGTTGTCCCTCCTATCGCCATTACTCTCCCTTTCATGCTGGCAGCTGGCAGCCCATCACCTGAGTGCTGAGTTTGGCCGGCAGTACATGTTTTTCCTTCGGATTAACAGTGAGTAATCATTGTTTCCAACCTGCCTGAACCCTGTCTGAACCTATCCTCAGCTACATTAGGTATAGCCAGACTGAGCCTCTGATCCCTCAGCATGTCAGTTCGTGTGTCATCATGACTATTAAGAAAAAATCTTTATTGGCATTTGTGCATTTATGTCTTTGGCCATGCAACATATTGCATGCCGTTTAATATGGAGACAGCACGCTGCTGATGTAGAATTAAAAGAATGAAGTATACAACTTAAATCTGTGTTTCAAAATATTTTGTATTAAATGTAGTGTAGTCATCCTAAAATTATAGCACTAAATGCATTCTTGAGAATGTACACGTACATTTGCTAATTAATTTGAATGCCAGTTCATTGAAAATGGTTATTAAATTCATCATTGTATATTAGAATTGTTTTTACTTCTAACTTGAAAATGAGAAGGTACAGGCTGTTCAGACTTTGCATACATTTTGTGTAATCGCATATAAAAATGGAGTAATAGTATTTTTTTAATGGAAAGTTGATTCTTTGGGAAAAATAAAATAACCTGCTTAGAGAATTTCAAACAAAATTAGCCTCTGTCCAAAGAAGACACATCTTAAAAGCAACTTAAAAGCAACTATAGCTTATAGCTTAAGTACTGTTCGGAGTAAGAAATGATAACCTTGATGAAAATACACAGTTAAATGTGAATCTTCTTCTGTTTACTGGTCTGTTTACCGGGTACATTTTCAGTTAGGAAAGGAATGGAGTAAATGTCACTTCTCTTGCAAGTACCTATTTCTGTTTGCATCTGTATGCTGAGTGGCAGGAAGGGAAGTGTCATTGAAGGAGCAAAAGGAAGAGGAAAGTTGAAGACATGAGGGAGTGGGATACATCTTCGGGGAAGGCAGAGGCCAGGGGAAAGGAAAACTGAGAAGCATGTCCCTTCTGTTTTCCAGTGTTGGGATGATAAAAACCAGCTGTATACCAGTTCTAAGCAGCTAACAGGCTCCAGCCTGGTATAAGTAACTTCAGTGCACTACTAAATTTACGTATAGAAGTTATATGTCTCTAATTATCTTCAACATCAATATGACTTAATTTAAACATTGCTGACATTCAGAATAAAATAAATCTCATCTACACAGAAACACACAGCTTAAGGATTCAAAACACAGTAACTCTTCTATCTGTTGATAGCATAGTATGTTACTGTGTTTACAAACATAAATTTAATCTCATTTATGAGTATAAATACTGAAACAAATTCATAAATTATGAAACAATCAGAATTAAAGTTTAGCATTACAGAGCAAAACTACAGGTTTTTTTTCAATAGGTTTCGTATGCATTGGACTCAGCTTGTAAAGGCCAAAGCTTAACTCCATAACTGTTAGCTTTTTAGGAGCCACAATGTAGGCTTGAATGATAATTCCACTGCATTTCAAATTACTGACTTAAGCTTAATCTTCATGTAATTATTGTTCAGTGATAAACACAATGTGGTAAGTTATAAAGCAATGGAACTCTTGAAGTTGTTGTTTTGTTGGGTTTTTTTATTTCATTTTGGCAGAGAAGTGACTATTGATATTTCCACTCTATCCAGTGCCAAAGGATAAAGTTTGTTAAGGGTTGAACAGGCCAGATAGATAATGCTACTTCTGTTTTCAGCAGACGCTAATGCAGTGTTTTATTTTGCACATATATTAATCTTTGCTGCCTCAGTACAGAATGGTGAGGGTAACTATGTCGGTCCTAAAGGTTAATTTCATTCTTTTTTAAGGCATGCCATTATTCTGTTAACAGTAATTGCTCTTTTTTGAATGATTAATTTGATCATATGAACTGTTCCTAATTATACTGGTGGCTGGCAATTTCCTGTACTGCGAAATTGTAGCTGTGATCATATCCCATTTACTCAGTATATATGCCTTGAGAAGAATGCTCATTGACAGATGCTTTCAGAAATATCCACTAATTTTGAGAACTGTTTGGAGACTTTACATAAGATGCCTAGCACTTGTTTTATATTGATGTTGAGTTTGTGCCAATGGACTTGACAAATCAGGGCTGAAACAACTGGATTTGAGGCATAGGACGAGCAGGTTTGCAAATGCAGGCCTAACTGCTAAATTATCACCTGTGCTGTTCTTGATGTGAAAACTGAAAGGAGTAGGACGTGTTTCTTGCACATTTTACCATGTTCTTACACTCTTCTTGAGCTTGACGTGCTCGCTCCTCTAAGCTATATTTGTTCGCTTCAGTTATCGCTAATGAGCCAGAGCTTACACTTCGCAAATCAGCGCAGGCATTTTATAAGGCACCCTTGCTTGGTGAACAAGCCTTAGCAGGGAGTGAACAGCAGCTGCTGAGCTGCCCGCAGGAGTTATACTGCGGGTCATTGTCAGCAGCTCAACCCTACATGCAAGAGCGATCCCACCGCAGTGGTACTGGCTCCAGCATCCCACTTACGTGCAGTACGAAAACACTGGACTGTCTCAGCTGCATTTACAGCATCTGAATCAAACTGTGATTCAAATGAAGAATGTATGCAGGAGAGGTGGCTTGGCCATCATTTAGGAGACCCTACGTGAAGATTTACCCATTCTATGTTGTCTCACACTGACGCTGTGCTTGGTTGTAGTACCATCGCACCAATAATTAGCATCATTCCCATGGACACAAGCCACCATGTGTTGGATGCGCCTCCTTTTGGAATTGGGACAGCAACCGGGCATGTGATATTTGCTGAAGGGCTGAGGTTATGTGCATCTTCTGGGTTTGAGCTGGTTCTTCAAGACAGGGATAAACTGTTTTCACTGGTCCAAAGGAGGAGATAGGCACTTAAATGGCACTCAGAATTCATGAATCTAATCTGCGATTCACAGCCCCAACTTCTGTCTCGCCCCAGAAGTCCTTTATAGGGGCTAGAAGAGGTACTTCTGCCTCTGACTAAAATTACACCACTCCCAGCATGCAGCTCATCTAAAATACCAGAATCCTGAAACCTAGCGTTCCCTGCGGTGATCTGACACAGAGGCCTTCAAAGTGCAACTCAATGCTTTGCCACAGCATCCCATCTCAAATGCATATTCTACATGTGTTCCTTATTTCATGTACACTTGTAAAACTGTTACATTTGACTTATATTTGGAGTCACTCTGGCAAATATATGTACTTAGTGTTACGTATGTGAGTTGTCTCTTTGCAGCCCCAATTCTATACATTTCAATACAGCAGTAATCCCAGTGCCTGTGGGGAGTCTGGTGAAGCCGACTCTAGAGCTGCAAGAAAGCAAGCTATTCCTTTTTATGTGCTCCCTGATTTGCCTGTAACCTGTCCTGAAGGATTTTTACAGGCAGGCAGCAGACAGCCTGTAGGCCTGGTATGGACATGTTCCTCATGATGCATTGAAGAACTTAATTGGACTTTCCCTGACTAGTTAAACTCAGACCTGTGATCCCTGCCCCCTACACATATTGCCAGCCACATATTGCCCTTCGTGATCACTGTTGCCACCTGTGAGGCTGGGACATCTGATCTGTCTGTGAGTCATCTCGGGCACTGCTGCAGTTCTCAGCCTGGCATGCAAAGGTAAACTAACTCCATGAATGGCTCCCAAGTGCCTGCTTTCGAGTTTTGGGCCAGAGAGCTTCTGCTACCCAGCTACAATCCACTGCTGCATGGCTGGCTGCCTTCATCGGCCCAATGCTGTCCAAAAAGTATAATAAATTAGGAGACATGCTCTCAGAATTTACCAGTTTGCCGACACTACAAACAGCAAATAGAAATCTGAAGGATGCTTTGGAGATACTTTTTACAGTGCAATATGAACATAGTGACTAGGCCTCTCGAAAGGTCTGTGGATATGCCCACACCGGGACAATTACTGGGCCTAGGAAAGAACATAAAGTCGTCATTGATTCAATGGGAAAGATTTCCCCAAGAGTAGTGTTTGAACAGCTCAGGTCTCTGAACAGAACTCCACTTTGATAGCGGTCAATATTAATTTAAAAATTTACTGTGGCTTCTGAGAATTAATTTCTAGGTCAGCTTAACCGGTTATCCTATTCTTCCATTTCCTTTTCATGGCTTTGTAGGCAAATTAATTGTGTGTTAAGTCTTGAATAATTTTAAAGATTTGATTCATGACCCTAATATACTTGCCTTTTAAAAACTCTTAAGGGCAGAGACTTAAAAGACTTAGATGTTGGTATGGCACCTGTACAGGAGGCCATGGCATGTAGGTGTCCTGTAAGCAATACTGAAATATAAAAGTTAAAGGTATTTTCTGAAGGTAAGAACCATGGTTTTTGCAAGCTTTTTGCATGCTCAGGAGTATATGCCAGGTAGACAAGTGCTCTGGAGTTTGAAACTTTTGAACTATAAGCATCCCATTTCAGTATGATTCCTAGGGAGAAAATCTCTTGTTCAAGCTTTTTGAATTTATGTAGGCCCCATGGAGTTCTCTGGTGTGTTTATTTGGCAGGTGGGCCTTACTAACCTGCCAGCAAGGGACTATTTGACCTGCTTAGGTTTGTGCAGCTTGTAAATAAAGATTCTGTCAGGGAAGAGAGATTGTCTTGTGCTCCGGACTATTTATATCTCATAACTGTGGCTGTTAAAGCTTATAGAGAAACCGAAGGTCTGGGATGTGAGACAGAAAGCCCTGAGGGAGTCTTACGTGTTGTACTTGGATTGCTGTGTTAATATCCTAAAATAAACACAGCATGCCAGAAAGTGGGGAATACTTTTATTGTAATTATTAACTCAAAGACCTAAATTATTGGTTATTGAATGGAGTATGGCTGAGCGTGGCTGCAGAGGACAATAAAATAATCTCTTAATTTAGCACTAGCAGCTATTGGCAATCAATGGGAGCCAGGCATTTAATCAGCTTCATTTCCCTTTTTTTTTCCTCTTGTTTTTTGCATTGTTCTCATGTTTAAGAATTACTAATATTTTTACAGCTCAGGTTAATAACGAAGGCAGTAAGTTTACAATAAATTGTAATCATCACTGTGACAGACTCTCCATCAATGGAATTAGTGTTTATTTGGCAGAAATATTCTATTGAAGGTTATGTTGTATTTCAGATTTTTTTAAAAAAATTCCCTTCAGGAAGTCTTCCTGTCTGCCTAGTGCAGGTCTGTTGACAGGTCTTCTCTAACTCTATAACATGTAGTTTTTAATAGGTGTGTCTGAATCAGTGAAAAGACTTCATATTACTTTATATTACTTCAAATGTAAGAAAATGTTTTTCTTTTGAATAAGAAGCCACTGGTTTGGACTACCTGAACAAGAGTGTTATTTTTTGAGAAAGGTTTCCTTTTGCTTCAGCTGACCTACTCAGACACCCAAGTGCTACTGCAGATGAAATGACACTGGGTTCAGCATCTGCCACGGTTGAGATCTGGAGTCTCTTATTCTGACCTGAAAGTCAATTTTGCCATATTTCTGCCTTCTGTCCTGAAAGGGGTCAGTAAATGTTCTTTGACCTTAGTCAGGTTAGTCTGATCTGCTACTTAGGCATTCTGGTGATATTTTTAAATATTAAGTCACCAGTTCATAGAGAATCTGTTGAATTTACAAGTACAAATGGACTGGCTGAAAAGTACTTCACCCAAGAGCTGCACCTGTGGCCCAGGAGAACTTGATGTTGGGGAAGGACAAGGAGGGTGTTAACCACTGAGCAGAGAAAGGCTTCCAAATTCTACTAGGCACCAAAACTTTCCAAGTGGAAGCCACTCAGGAGAGATGCCAAGGCAGGCAGTGCCCTTTCTTGTTTTTTCCACCTCTTTTCCAAATGGGCATCTCTTTTATGAGCTGGATCCCCTGGCTCCCAGCCCGGCTGTGATGTAGGACTGGCAAACTGCTGCACACCTGTTCCAGCAGCATTAGCCCCTGGTGACAGCCCATACCCAGAATTTCCTCCACAGATGCCAGTACCCTTCAACAAGTGAGTCAGAACCATTTGACTTGGAGCTTTTTATAGCTGTGGAGGGTAATGATAATCATCCTAATGAAGTCTAGTTCTTAATCTCTCACACTTAATGGTTTGCTAGTGGTTGAAGAAGAAGATACCGTGCAGCTCTTCGCTCCCATCCCTATCTGCTTTACCAGCACAGCAAAATACTGTTAAGCTTTTACGATCATCTGTCATTACATTGGAAAGCAAGTGTTGTCTGGTGGATAAGATACCAGGCCGAGTCCAAAATTGACTCTGCTAATGAATTCACCATTGGGAAATCTAAGGCTATATTGCTTTCTCTGCTGTTTTGATTTTCCTACCGATAAATACATTCATTTGAGAATTCAATAAACAGCTCGTGCTGAAAATAAAGCATGCCAGGATCGCTTTGCAGAACTGGGCTTTACATTAAGTTTTCTAGTCCAAAGAATCAAATTTTGTCTGTATTGTATTCATCTATGTTGATATGCACCATATATGATTATGGTGCTAATTGATTATAAAAATAATATGCACTGGTTTTTGTCTGCTCCTTATGTCATTCTAGCAGAAAACAGTTTTTGATACAAAAAAATGTATTTTATTACTCTTGAAAGCTGAGGGAATAAATGTCCTAAATTTTATTCCACCCAAGCTCATTGTTTTGTTCTGGGTTTTTGGTTGTTTTTTTTCATTCCTTTTATTTTACCTTTCTACAAATACATAAAAAGAATTGGGCACTTCCTGCTATCCCTAAGCACAAATTTAGTTCCTGGTATATCCACTCTTAACGTATTCAGGAAGGAAGGAATCATCTCTGTGAAGCTGTAGCACTTTTACAACGGCTGCAGTAGCTATAGCTCAGACTGCCTGTAAGTGAAAAATACTGGAGGAATTGTGTAATGTTTGATCTTTGGGAGTAATAAGGAACAGGTCCATTCATAGGTGAGAATAATCTGCTTGGACTAGTATTGTGCAATACAGTGAAGCAGACAAATGTTCCTGCGTAGAGAAGACTACCATCTGCTAGAATTAAAGTGCTCATACCAGCCACAACATGCACTGAATGAAAATATTTTTTTTCTAAAATAAAACCTTCTGGTTTCCGGCTAGGAAAAAGTAAGATTGATTATGTACCACTTGTAAAAGGTGGATTTTGTGAAAGAGGAGGCTGTTAAGTGCTCTGGAGAAGAAGAATTTGCAAGAGAAGGGTGATAAGATAAAGATTTGTCCAAAATAGGACTGGGAAGTGGCTGAATGGGAACTGCGAGCTGAGTGTGTGGGAGGGAAGGAGGCAAGCATTCATTTCACCCAATGCTAAGAACAGAAAAAAGGTGCGTGTGGGGGCAGGTTTCTGTTTCTTAGTCCGCTTAAAATTAGATTTCCATTCTGGAAGGCATTAAACCGGTGTTCGTTGGGCTTTTAATGTACATTTATCAATCAGTTTGTTGTGAATAGTTTGTATCCGTCCTTTCTTTGAATTGCTCTTTTACCTCACAAATTCAAGAAGTGACAATCAGCCTGATTCATCTTTCAATTCAGTAAAGTTCTACTTCGTTTAGATCCAGCTACTTTGCGTTAAACATACTGGCTATTAATTGTAAGTAGCACGCTGTAGGGCTGCTCCTGCTTTCACCTGCTAGCAGAGACAGGTCCAGTGTACCCTCATGCCACAGATCAGCCTTCTCCTGGCCCCCATTACAAGCAGATGTTAGGACAGAGTAGCAGCTTATACTGCTGGTGTGGGAGGGAAACAGCTGCCTGGTAAAGCAGCCTTTTGTGTAGTGTATCGAGAATCAAGCTCTGGCCCTGTTTTGCCATAAATTAGCTGCTTTAATAAACATTTACCCTAACTTTTAGTAAACAGATTGGTTCATGCTTTAACTTATTAACATGCTCTTATCTTCGCTATAAAAATGTATATAATCAGGAGAGATTTCTGAGTGATGGGGGGGATTTGTGAAAACATCCACATAATGTTTTTCCACTCGCCTCCAGCCCCATTCTTGGATTTGCTGGCTGAGACAATGTTTGGAGTAAAGTCACATGATCAATCTGCATTTTCTTGCAGTCTTCCTGAGCTGTTCCACCGCTCGCTTTCATGCTAGGTATTCTGTTGATCTATAGATCTAAGCTCCTTCTTTTAAGGGTAATAAATCAAAATTATACAGTGTTTAGGATTTCAGTCAGAGAGATTATGTCAGAATTAGAACATTCCTGAGTGAAGGTCATATAAATCAATCCTTCAGTTATTCCATTCCCAGTTTCATTGTAATGAACAGTACCCTGCTTGCAGTGAGGAAGCTTATGGTGCTAGAATACTGATAAGATGATATTACATTCAGAGTACATTTTCCGCTATTGGATGAAATCTGCAATGCGATATATGACATCTATACAAGGCTCTGCATTGAAAAGCCTTGAAATTGTCAAATTACAACATTCTGGGGATGAGGTTGGTTTGCAAAATCACTGAATCATCTTTATCACAGGAAGAATTTCAATGAATAAAGTAGTAACAAAGGTCTTGTAGTAGAAATGTAAAAGAAAAACAGATCAGTCTGAAAGCTATCATATTAAACACTTTAATGGTATATTGTTGTGCATTCTTAACACTGGGGTGTAATTTTTACCTGGGTAGTAACGCCTAACAATTAACATCACTTTTCATACTTTAAATACTTGACAAGTGATGTTGCTCGTAATAACATAATGTAGCTAAGGACTCATTTTAATTGCTTGTGAAATTGTAACACTGAGAAGTAAGGAATTTGGGATTTGGTGTATGCTGCTGCTTATTCAGGTTGTTGTCTAAATTCCTTGATCATTCACACATCCAACCTATACACACTTCCCAATGTGTATATTGAACTTGTGTTCCCAGAACAGTATAAGACAAATAGTACTCTTTGAACACACTCCTACTCACTTTACCCTGGGGAAAGCACCTGGATTGATTTATTTACTATACACAGCCCTCCACTGACATGCCAGTTTACCGGGGGCCTGTGTATTCCAAGCTATTCACTTCCTTCCCTTTCTCTGACTCTGCTCTTCCCACCAGCTTCCCCCGGGTTTGGCATATTTGGTTACCACTCAACCCTGATTTGCATGTGGCTGTCTCCAGTTGCTGTGCACCCCTGCCCTGCGTGGAGGAGGAGGGCGGGGGGGAGCTCTCCAGGGTTCTGCTCAACCTGAGGTGCCAGGATTTGGGGAGAAATACCTCAAGTCTGCCCTTTGATCCAGCTGGCTCGAATCGGCTTGCAGAAATGAGGCCATGCCCAATGGCTGCAGAGGGCAAGTAGTGCATCAAACTGATGAAGGCACTCCACTGCAAGGTTAAAGGTGGAAACAGGAATTCTGGTAACTCCCTAACTACCTGCCTGCATCGTGATGTTCTCTGTAGTGCTCTGAGCGTGGAGCTTGCAGTCCTCCACGTTGTGTTTCTGGAAGTACAGTAGACCAACGGAAGTGGGAACAATGGTCACACTGGAGGAGATAGTTGAGGAGGTGGCAGCATTTCAGGAACAACGGTGAAGTTGTGAGCTCACCAGAAGTGGGCCTGCAGCTGATGGATTCAGTTTCTGAGAGTCTGTTCAGGAGTGATCTCATGGTGCTGGGGATTGTAGGGTAGTCCTGAAGCAAGGTGGACACAGTTTTTAAACAAAATTTTTAACTGGAGGTGACTTGAACATTGTCTTTCTGGTTGTACTGGAAATCAAACAGCATCACCTTTTTATTGGCAACTTCAGTTAGGACATTTGGAAGAGTCAGCCTCTCCGTGCTACCTGACTTTGACTCAGGCTATGCAGTCAGGGAAAACATTTACAGAGTTCTTACACTGCAGCGAGCCTGCTGTTCTAGAGTGTAAGAACTGAGGGATGACAAGCTTAAGACAAAGCACAGGGATCACAAAGATTGGTGATGATAACCATGTGAAAAATAGAGGAACCAGATAACCATGTGAAAAATAGAGGAACCAGAAGGAATGGGGGAGAGATAAAGGGGCACAATAAAAAGTGCACTGGGATATTATGCAGCTCTTCGGGAAGCAATCACAGATGTCAAGCAGCTCATTAGGGAGGAACAAATCTCTCCAAACCATAATAGCAGACCTGGCCAAGTACGGCGTGAATGTGAGCGTGGGTACGTAGGTGTGGGCTGTGCGTGCCTCTGCAGTGCAGGGGCTTGAAGACAGGTTTGCCACAAGCACACGTGCATGTGAGCAGGGACACGGCAATGTACAAGTAACCTTGGTGACAGAGGCAAGACTGAAACATGCAGATTCATAGCTCCCAGCTCCGCACTCAGACCACGAGACTACCTTTGCTGTGTCTTTATCAGCAGCGATGAAATACAATGGTCACTGCTGCAGGCAGAGTAGGCTAATGGCAACAACACTCTATGCTTGCCCCATTTCCCATACTCTTTCCTTAAGTACTCATTGCTGGCTACGATCAGAGATTGCCTTTGGTTTAGCTCAGTGCAGTCATTCTAGTTTCCGTAATGCCAAATGAACCCCTCATCCAACCTAAATAAAGAACAGGATGTGGCACTGTAAGTTTCTTTGTTTACAGCGTCTTAATAAATTCTAGAACAAATGTAGTCAATTTGGAAGCAAAAGAACGTTTCCTTACTGTCAGCTCTACGAGCTGGTCTTGAAAGCTGGTATCACTGTCCTGTACATCAATGCAAGTAAAGCTCCGGAGACAAAATCTGTACATTTCTTCTAGGGTATGTTCTCCCTGCCTCCACATCTTGCCTCAGTGCTGTCTGCAATTCTTACCTTCAGCAGGTTTATGAAATGTCTCAGCTGAATAAAAATATGTTGTTACTGGTATGGGAGAAGGATTGGAATTCATTTCATCTTTATTACAGTGAAATGAAATTAGTTATGTTGACATCTCAGTTATAGAGGGAGCAAAAGCTACTATATTTTTTATCCATGTAAGTAAAATAACTCTGTTGATAATCCTGATATGCTATATAGCAAAATTATTTTCGTACGATGCTGGTTCACAAAATAATGTAAATATATGGATTGCTTAGGTGTTAGTAGGAGCAGAATTTGCTCAGAACAAATAAGCTGTGATCTTACTTTGTTTCAGTTGAATTCCAGTTTATCTCCATTCCCTCTCCGCGTGATACTCAAGTTTGCCATAATACAGACTGTTGGGATTCTAATTAGTGACTTTTGAGGAACACCATTACCACAGTGAATTGAGAAAAAGGTCAGGGCCTGAAGGAACCTGGCAAATACTTGGACTGGAGCAAAATGTCTTTCCTGTTGGTTTATTTCAAGAATTCAAAGCTTTTAACAGGAAGAAAACAGATAATGATTAATACTAAGCCTACAATCACTTGAGAAATGTATTATTATCGAAGCCTGACCTAAAAATTTCTTTCAACCAGATCTGTCATTTTTCATGTGGACAATATGGGCTTGTTAATCTTTTTTTTTTTAAATGTGCTTAGCAAACAAAAAAATCAGAGTAGTCAGAGAAAGGAAACACCTTTGAGATTCGTCCCTAATATATTTCCATTAATCTCAGTGGACTCACAGCAATAGCATCTAGCCTATATGCTCTGCAAAGGAGACAAATGCAGTTCCATAGACAAAAAGCATGGTCTGGTTAAATCAATTCCTATAGCATCTTGTCTCGACGTATTTGAGAGCACTATCTTTCTCAATTAATGTCAGCTGTGCTCTGGGAATACTCTTTGGTAGTTAACTGTTGCTGTTAGAGAGCTAACTTTAGATATACCACAGCTGGCTTATGTATTTTGCTGTTAATATTTTTGGTAATGGAACAACAAATGCAAAGCGAACAAACTACTATGCAGAATGCAGAAGATTTTCCACCCAAATAAATCAACTTTAAGGATAAGGAAACCCAACTGTAAATTTCTTTTGACTGACTCCAGATAGAAAAAATTACTTACAAACCTCAGGAACCCATTAAACGTAGGTCTTAGGGTTTTCTAAGTCTCCAGCAGAATGGGGGTTGCACACGTGCCTCTGTGCAAACACCACTAATCTCTAGAATATTTCATTTTAAAGTCGTTCTTAGGCAGCTTCTTTACTTTCATTTATACTTACATCAAAGTCAAATAGAAAACCCTCAAACAGCCCAGCTCCTCATGTAGCACAAGAACAGAGGAAGAGCAGACATGATGTTTAGAGGGTATCAAGAGAACACTGGAAGTTTTTGTGAGAAAGATCACAGAGGAAACAAGAAAGCAAACTGAAGAAAGAAGATAATGGAAAGTAAGTGCAAGGCAAATTTTTAACGCACGTCTCCATGTCTTTCATGGGTAATTACCCACTAGAGGGAGATAAACTGTAAGTTGTTGCCAGGTGGATTATGGCACAAGTTGGACTTTGTAAAGTCCAAAGAGGAAACACTGTGGTAAGAAGGCCAGAGAAGATGCAAGTTCCCTACCCCAGTAGAGTTTCATGCTGCAAAGTCTGTGTAAGTTACCAACTAGACTGAAATCCTTTCCCTTTCTGACCTGGCTTTCATTACACTTTTATTCAGAAAATCTCCACCTCTATTAACCTGTATGTTCTTGTGTCGGTGACAGCAACACCTGAAGTTGTAAGGATGGCAGAAAGAGTGTTGTGCTTGTCTAGGACTAACTGAACTGCCACAGCCCCCAGCATGGGGCAGCTCATGCACGCCTCAAGTCAAGTGCCTTGAGACCCACCAGTAGTGACCCTTCAGTCCACCTCTGACACCTCCTTGGTTCCAATTCAGGGCTCACATCCTGCGGTTTTCATTAGCTGCCCATGGGTAATCATGTATGGTCTCTTATTCTCACCTCTATTTGTGCAGAATGGAGAAGGCTTTTAAAATTCAAAGCAGGCTCAGGCATGTCCTTTCCTCAAGGGAAACCAAGAAGGGAAGTAGTAATGGATGCTTAGAATTGGAAGCAGGGCATAGGAAAAGTAGCTCTTACCTGCTTGTGTCATTCCTGCTTCTGAAAATCAGTAGTTTAGGGACTTCCTGACTTCCAAGTGAGACATTGCATCTCGATGAGCATGTGTCAGAGACTTCGTTAAGCCTAGCTCCCCTGGATTTGTCTATTTTCTTTTTGAACCTATTTATTTATGTTTTGAGGTTTTAGAACATCTTATGGCAATGAGTTCATATGAAAATGCATTTCCTTCTGTTCTTTTTTAAACACTGCTCCCAGATAAGCTGATTGAAGTATGAATTCATACGGTATTGTTCCCAGTGGTAATAACCACTTTCTATTCATTTTCCTCTCACCTTTGTTATTTTCCAGACCTCTATGTGTCCCCTTCCTGTCACAGTACAGAATGCAAGCCCCAGCCTGGCTCCTGTTTATACTAGGATTTTTGAATGATATGAAGGCTTTTCAGAGTCAAGCTATTAGCAGTGACAACAGTCTTCTCCTAACTCTAGCCTTGCCTCTCTGCTTAGGAACTGCTGGATATATAAGAACATAATGCAAACTCGGAAAAGATGCATAATTATTTCCACACAGGAAGCTTGTAGTTGATAGCTTGGTGTCACAGATAGAAATGACTAGTCTAATGCGCTGTGAACCAAGTTGGAGCCAAAGCCATTATCTAATGCTGGTGAACCCACAGGTCAACTATACTCTCTGCTTCCATGTGTAATGCCAGAAAAGTTTGCAGACAAACACCAGCCATCAAAAACACTTCTTCCTCCCAAACTCCATGTCACTAGTTTCCAAAGTGGCCTGAGGTTATATCCTGCTCACCTTCCAATTCCCTCAAAAGTAGGACAGGGGTTCTGGGCACTACTGGTTCGACAACCCTGGCTTAAGGACTACTGAAAACATGGCACGGCTCCGTTTGTCAGAACCCTGATATGATCCTTAGCACAAACCAGGTTGAGGTAAATGTAAAATAGCGTATTTGCAAAAATCCAAATATAAGCAGTACATTTGCATTGCTTATCCAAAGCAATACACAGAAATGAAAAGAAAGAGGGTATACAGGACATTTGCGGACCTGGAAGAGCAGCTGTAAGAAAACTAGGCACAGGTGCTGGGATTGAGCCCAGGGCCCTGATTCCCAGCTGGCATGCTGAAAGAGGCTTCCCGCTCAGGGAGAGTTAGATGTCTGTTCCTTGGGAGGAGAGGCCTCGGAAAGGGGAGGAGGTTGTTTGCTTGGCACAACAGGAAAGCACTGCTGGCCGAGTCAAAGCAGAATGGAGTCTTTTTGCTGATATCTGTTGGATGTATTTCCTCTTTCAGCTGTGGGATTAGTGGTTAGAAAAGAAAATGATCAACACATGTCACACTGGAATGAGTGTGACGCTTGTCACCCTGACTTATGAGCAGTCTGGATCGCTTACTTTTACCTGTTGTTCAGATTAGTCCCAAAGAGCTCCCTTCGCTCTGTCCAGCTGATGAACAGCAGATATTTGCCACCCCTGGCTAGGGCTTTGGTTTGTACACAAAGTTCCCTCTTGAAGTTGCTTTTAGAGGAGAGCACAGGGTTTGGGGGCTTTACTTCCCCGGGATACTGATTGAATCCAATGGTAAAGCTCTTTTGTGTCAACTCTGTATTTCTTTATGTGTATCTAGAACTTGCTAGCTGCACTTTATAGACTTGCATAACCAGGATTAAAGCGTGTAATGTGTTACTGAGAAAACAACCAACTGCTCTAAGGTAACAGGACGTTTGGGGGTGAATGCCTCCTAAGCCGGTCTCTAGGGGATACTCTGATAGTAATAAAGTAAATAGAGGCCTAAGACAGGCAGGAGAGAGGTTGCTGATTACATGGGAAAGCCCAGACAAAGCGTCTTCTGTTTCTGATGCCTGAAATTCAGCCGCCTAAGAAAAGAGCAGGATACTGGCAAAGCACCACTGGGAGGATGTACTTGTGCTGATGGCTCTTTGTTACTTTTCTATAGCTTCACATAACATGTTACCAGGTATTTCCCCTCAAGATCCTCAAATACCTACAAATCAGTCCAAACCAATAACAGGGTTGTCACTTCACTTACCTTGGAGGTTGCCGTTCTTTCCGTGTCGCAAGAACAAAGACAAAAATGCTATTTTTTAGCCCTTTCCAACACTTTTGTGATATTATCTGCCCAAGCACCAGGGTTTGATTTTACAAATACATAACTGCGCTTGTTCCTTTACCACCCTGTGTCTGTGAGTGTCACTGATAGCAAAGGGACATGGCATGCATATGCATGTGGAGGACTGGGGCCCAACAGCTTAGGTCCTGCTGAGGTCAAGGCACAGACATCCAGACAAACACTGATTTAGAAAATTTACAGTATAGAGAATGGTTGTAGAAAGGGAAAGCACACTGACCATTCCAAAGGAACCAACTCCTTTTAAAAATCTCTTAATCTGCTTTTCATTATCTCTGTGGGGAGGCCTCTTGAGAAAAGCAGCTCTTTGACTTGAATAAAGGAGGGGCTGTGGGCTTGCATGCTGGAATGGGGAGGTCATTGTATGGCAGCGCGGAAGATGGGAGCGTTAGTCAGGTCAAGGAGAACAGGATAAAAAAGTGTGAGATCTGTGTTACAGGCTTGGTCTGGACGATGTACGGTAGGATGTTTAAAGCTGAAAGGTAAACGAGAGAGAGCGACTCAAAGGTTGGAAAGACATATTCTGGTAGGGTCATTCAGGCTGATTGTTAGAGAAAAATATAGGACAGGACTGGTAAGATTATCAGCAAAACCAGCAAGAAAGAGGTAACGACAGCTGAGGCCCAAAAGGGCTAAATTCTGCACAGGAGTCTTACACATCAGGCATATCGTAAGAATTCAGCAAATCAACCCATCCATCTTCAGTATCTTTCTTACTTGTTCTTTCCACAGAAATGCTTCCCTCCTTAGAGGCAGACAAAGCCTGAATATGTCTGGGGGACAACGGGACTACATAGCATTTTGCTTGCTACCAAGTCATACAGCCGTGTGTGTGTGCTGGCTGCAATCCGCTCCCCTCTGCAGCACTGCTGACCCCAGGCAGCCTCAGCCTTCCCAAACTTCTAAACAGAGTTATGCTATTCCCACTAAAATGGCCTATGGAAGTAATTTCCCATAGCCCATTGTTCTCCTTTTTAGAATACAAAGGCAAAAATTCTCCTAAAAAGGTGTGCCGACCTTCTGCTGTTTCTTTAATGGACACAAACTGAAAGGTACCTCTGGTTTGCGGGGACCTCCTGTTTTTCCAGCGCTCCTGTAGCACTGGCTGACTTCAGGAATTTGGAGATACATAAGGAGTGCAGGATCAGGTCTACAAAATCCGGGATAGGGTGGGGGGAGCAATTCCCTGGTCACATGCGCTTCCTGTCTTGCTTCTTGATGGGTTTATAAAAGCAGAGGTGGCAGGTTCAGGGCTTTTATTGACATTTAGTGTTTCCTTAAAGACCTAACTGAGAGGCATAAGACTGACGGCTTTCTGTGTTTCTAGCTGCAGACAAGAACATGCAAACCTTACAGACTCAGAACAACCAGAGGCAAAGAATAGCTCTAAATACATATTTTTAAAGCCTGTCGTTCATAAAATCAAATCGATGCATTTGGAGGCATAACATCTTATCTTAAATACAGGATTGGTAATTTTGCAGCAAAATCTCAGACCCCCTCCTATCAGCTGGAACCAACAGGTGCATTTTTAAC
This sequence comes from Eurystomus gularis, assembly GCA_013400335.1. Classification (NCBI taxonomy): domain Eukaryota; kingdom Metazoa; phylum Chordata; class Aves; order Coraciiformes; family Coraciidae; genus Eurystomus; species Eurystomus gularis. The sequence continues at coordinate 314,647 of VZZY01002861.1, forward strand.
ACTAGAGACTCCTTTTCTTCCTATTTCTCAACGTCTAAACCAGTTTATGTTAGAGGTACATTCTTCCCTTTTTGCTGTGGGTATAGGCTGAACACTGCCTGCCCTCCCACCTCTGCTTGATCCTGCCTTGGCCAGAACCTTCTCGCTTCTTCCCCATGTCCTCCTCCAGTCCTGCAGCCAGCAGCTCCCCAACACACTGCTTTGTGCTATGATTATGCATCTTTTCTGCTTGTTTCTTTCACATAAGCTCCATCTGCTGGTTCAAACTAGAATCTGTGGCATTTTCACCACGAGCTGCAAATGCTACTTTTTCCTCAGTTTGAAAATATTTTCAATATTATCTGTTTATTCTCTCAGCCATGTTCTCCTCATCCACCAGCACATCACATTTAATTCACGACAACCTAATAAATTATTTTGTATTGCTAATTTGGGTCCAGCCTAGGCAATCTTTTAAAATACCACTTTTTTTAGTAGAATTGGAGCAGGTGATTACCCTTGGATCTGGAACGAGTGTTTACAGCATGTTGTTACTGTCAAGGAAATCTCCGAGCAGCTTTTCAGCGCATTGTTTCAGAAGGCACCCAAGGCAGATTGTTTCTGTGCTGTCGCTAATGCGTAGCTGCTGCTGCTTGGTTTTGGCACATTACAGACAGGAGTGAACTTGTGACCTGGACGTACATACAGAGCCAGCCTGTAATCCAGCGGCCACTTGAACTTTTGCCTTTGGGCTCTAACATCTACAGAGCAACAGGCTTCAGTATCCCACGAGTCTCTCCTAAAAATCTGTGATGATGAATGGGAGGGTTTTTTAAAGAACTCCTCATAATCTGTTGGTTTTCTCCCTTGAGTGGAAACTTAATGCAACTTGCTACACAGTAATGTCTTTTCTTTTCTTCTTTTCCTTTCTTCAGATTTACGCTGAACAGTGGTGAATAAAGATGAGGTTAATCCCATATTGTTAAACCTATTCACGGAGACAACCTGGGGATTGCCATGGAAACAGATTCTACGGACTTTTAAAAAGCGTAATCCTGCTTTTACACACTGTATATGGACCTGTGGCACAACGTAGCTTATGGAATCACACTGTGTACACAAACACGATGTCGCAGCAGAGGAATGGCAAACCCATCTCCTGCCTCATCACATGCTAATTATTCTCCCATCTCCTCCCGCTTACAGCCCAGAGCATGGAGCATTGCACCTCCTTCCCCTCCACCCACAGAATCTTATCTCCACGGGCCCTTGCTGCCTTTGCTTGTCATCTGGGAGTAACAGGGAACCGAGGCCGCGCCTTTCTAATGAACATGGTGGTTCTGGCAGGAGCGTTGTAGATCTGGTATTGTTAACACTGCCACTTGCACAAGCTGTAGGGCAACTGACCACGCGTCTGAAGATGGGAGTGGAGGTCCTGTTATCCACCCCCCAAAAAAATCAACAGCATCTTGGAAGTGCTTCCTGGGACATGTCCTCAGGGAAGAGGTGACAACTGTGGTGCCCCCACCAATCATGCTGGTATTTTGGCAGGCCACAAAGGAATCCTGCTCCCTGTATGTACCTGCCTACCACCTGTGAGAACTCTCCTGAAATAGTGAGGAGGGAAGGAGGGAGGGACATGAGCAGATAAGAATTTCACATAACTATTTACTGTTGTTGGGCTGTGAAGCAGAGATTTTCTGAAAGAGAATACTGCATATTTAGCTAGTTACCTACAGTTTTCCTCCACGTCCAGCTTGACATTTGCCCCTTCATTTGTTAGACAGATCTCTAAACTTCCTCAATGAGAATTATAGGCTCATCTGCTCTTTTTTCATGTCTATGCAAACAGTGCAGACATAGGCACATTCTGTGCGTTTCTTATGCACGTATCTCTTTTGGACAAGTAAAACTTTGCTGCTTTTTTCATATCACTGGGCTCTGCTCACATACCAGTAAAATATGTTTCAATATTCACACAGCCTGTTACAGACATCACAGTTTCTTGTTATATGGAGTTTGTTTTGTAATGTTTTAGCCAACTCTCACCTTGCTTTTGCTTCTATTTAACATTAAAGGGGAAAAAAATGATGTTTAATACTATTTTTTTTGTTTAGATCATACATTTATTTTAATCATTTTCAGATTCTTATTAAATCCATCTAGAAAGATGGATTTGTATTTCTGCCTTTTAGCCTCTCACCCTATTCCTGCTAGAAAACACATTTTTCAACAAGATGGCCGACACCTTTTCCAAACAACATGGTTGCTTTAAGAAACAGGTCTAAAATGGCTGTAGCAGCTTACATTTTTTAAAAATAAACCCCTAGTAACTATGCGTATCATGTTTTGTTCTGGGGAGGAGTGTTTTCTGTGTGAACTTGTAGGCTGTTGGTCCGGGTGGAATGAAAGATGCTCTTTTTCAAACAAAAACGAACTTGTGTGGAAGGCCCACATATCACCTACAGTCACTAGGCCCTTTCATGTGGGAACAATTCATACAATTACTGGAAAATTATTAATACTTATCTTTTCTTAAGCTTTGTTTCACAATGCTTGGTAAGCGCACAAAATCAATTGGTATTTTGAGACTGTATCCATTTAGGCAATTTTCACAGAGCGTGTTATCATTCCTTTTCATATACAGTAGAAAACCGTGTAACTTCCAGGTATAAACAAATCTGGAACAAAAGACTGTACAAAAACATAACGGATTCCGCTCTGAAAAGGCTCATGCATCTACATTGTCTGCCACCCTGAATACTAATGAATTTAATGAAACTATTGAAAGCCTGGTTACATGTCTGCATAGATGTATTGAGACCTCTGTAATCATCTGTTTGCTGTCTGAAATCTCTTGTCAATAGTTTAATGACTTCAGAGCATATTATTCTTCTTGTATAGGCTTCATATAATGTTTCTACATAATTAAACAGCTTTGTTAGAGGAACTGCCATTAGTTGCCCCATTTCATTTGGTTTTGTTATCAACCAACCAGAAAGAAAAAAGAATAACAAGAGAAGGCTACAAACCCAGTCTAGTGAGAGAAATGTGTAGATTGGGAAGATGTGGGTTTTTTCTCTTATTTTTTTTTAAAGATTGCCATATTACCATAAAGCACCATTGTTGCACGTTGTAAATAATTTTAACCATTTAAATGCACCACATATTTAAATACTTGTAAAGCAAACACAGCGGGCTAAAAATCTTGTAATGCATTTGGGAGCCTAACATTTTAAAGTAGCACTAATAATAATTACATAAATAATGACACCAATGAATTTTTTAATAATCGCTAAATTTAAACAACACAGCCACAAGATGTAAGAAAAAGGGTGTCTTGATTTTTTTAAGATTCAGTTAATTGAATATTCCATCTTCACATATTCTTTTGAATTAAAAATATGAGTATAAATTTAATCTAAATTTTTCATACTTTGGAGAAATCCTGAGGATTTTCTTTAAATACATAAGAGAACTTTAAAATATTACTAATTAATTTCCTGCATTTGCCGAGCCTTAAGCAGGAAAGGATGACTGCAGAGACATCTGCTTTTTCCTGCTACGGAGACGCTGCTTCGGTCATGTTTTGGGTCAAACCTGAAGCTTCTGCTACCCTTTACATATAGGGTTAAAATACCACCCGTTTCCTTTGGGGCTTAGGCGGGTGTATAGGAGGACAAATGCCTGGCATTATAAACAACCTGTGAAACACAAAGAGGTCTGAAACTATGGTCTCCTTGTCACTTTTGAGCCCTGTCCTTGAGGCAGCCATCTTGTTGACAGGGGGTGTCAGCCATCTTGTTGAGAAACACCTCCAGCAGCTTTCCCCCAGTTTCCAGAACAAGGAAGGGATTAACACCCAAACCTCATCTACATAGTTTTTAAAATTTCACTATGCTCAGATTGCAATGTAATTTCTGCAGTTAGATTCTGGTTATTCCCTGCATCTGTCTATACAGTTAAAAGCTAAGCAAAATTAACGGTACTATTTAATAATGTATTAACTGACTACTGGAATATTTGATAAAAGATCCTAACGCTGGTCAGGAGTAACTAATACTTGAAGAATAAGGCGCTGCCTGTAGCCAAGCCATTAACTAGCACTAGCAAAGCACATCTATCGATGTGCTAATTTATCTACTATTTTATATAAAAACGTATTTTAGCTCCACAAGAAGGGTATTTTTTTCTGTCACTTCCCGAGATCCACAAGCAACACACGTGCACGCAGTGAAACAACGGCTGCTAAGCGGTACTTCGCAGCACAAATGCCAGATTTTGGCCCTAAACGTGAGGGGACGTCATTGCACACCCGCTCTGGGACCGGCGCACCGCACTTCGGGCTACGGTTACGTGCCGGTTGGCCGCGCTGGCCTGGCCCGCTCAGGACGGCTCCGGGAGGCACCGGCTCCCTGCGTGACCTTCCCGGCGGTGCGGCGGGGGATGAGCTGGCTGCGAGCCAGAGCCCCACCGCTGCCACGCTCCCCTCGGGTAAACACGCCCCGGCTGCCCG
>VZZY01002861.1:319653-381121 GCA_013400335.1 Eurystomus gularis
GAAGGGAGGGCGGGCGGAGGCGGCGACGACGTCTGGGGGCTCCCGGTGTGGGCGGAGAGGTCGTTGCGGAGGGGAAGGGCCGCGACGGGGCCCCGGCTGAGTCCCCGCCGTTCTGTCCTGAGGGGCTGGTGTCAGCGAGCCGGGGCTGGGAACGGCGCTTCTCCCCTGGCGCCCTCGGCCGCGTCCTACTCCTCATCCTGGCGGGAGCTGCTGTGGGCTCGGCAGCGGGGCCCTCGACCCCCGGCTGCTGGGGCCCGGGACGGGCAGGTCGTCTCCTGGCATTTCCTTCCCTGCCAGGGTGGTTTCAGGGGGTGCTTTTCCCTAATGGCAGTCAGGACACGTGCATCCCTTGAATGTCAGTTGGCTGGGGAATTGAAAAACGTATGTTTTATTAAGGTGCAGGATTATGTTACTCTGTTTCAGTATAGTTTGGCCATAGATACAACACTGGTATATAACTAGTTGTCACTAGTTATATACATCTCAGTACCCTTTAAGAAAGAACAAGAGGTTATTCTCTTAGTCTGTATTAGTAAGGAAATGTGAATTTGCCTTTTTCCAAGTGGCTTTGAAAACCTGGGAAGATAAAAAGGAAATGCAATGTTTGATGCTGTTTCCACTAATAATCAAGTTAATTTGACAGTTTTAAATATCTTTGAGCAGTGAAATTTAATGACATGAAACAGCTGATCGTTTGTGAGGTATGTGAGGCCTGTGGTTGCTTTTTACGTGGCAGGGGTTTAGCGAGGAATGAGTGAAAGCTTAACTGGCAGCACTTCATCATGGACACCAAGCCCTGACTTGTCACTGAGGTGCTGTCAGTGAAAACGTGATATCTTCGCATTCAGTTTCTGGCAAATCTGATCAATTTCTGGCAAATAGGGATGCTTGTTCATTTTGAAAAGCAAGCTGTCTTCTTGGTTACCAGTAGCCACTTAAGTGTGGTAGCTGCTTCTAGGTGGTGGGTTTTTAGCTACTGTTGTAAAGACTGATATTTGTGTTGAGCCTGTACAATGACCTGAACACAAACCTGGGGTAGCTTTGCTATCCAGTTGTATTTAAAACAGGAAAGAAACACCTCCATGTACCTTCAAATTAGATGGCAGCTTTGATTCTTGTGGCATAGCATAAGAAGAAACACTAATGATCACTACAGTTTTGCATGTTGTGAATCTTATCCAACATTAAAACTCTCATTTGCTGAAATACTGTGATAGAATCCAATTGTTTCTGTGCAGTGATGCTTTATGCTTATTATGATGTGATCAATGATTTTATTTGGAGTGTTAATCTATTATTAAGACACTATTGTATGGTGTAGTTTTCTGTATAGTGTTTTGCTTTACTTAGCTCATCTTCTTTGCTTAACATGTAAGTAGTCTAAGATTAAGTCAAAGCTAAGTGCTTCTAAGAATCCTAAACGTTCTTCCTGTAAAGATCAGACTGTTAAATACTGCAAGCTTATACTTCTGTAGGGACTTTCTTTTTGAAAACTCTAAACATAGTAACAGTACACAGCTATTCTACCTTTAAAACTTTGCTTTTGATGTTTCATTAAATTGAGAAATTTCTCATTACTTTTTTTCCATGAGGAATATGTTAATGTACAACTTTTCTGGCACTACCACCTTTCTTTCAAACCAAATAACCCTAATGCAGGTTTTGTAAATGAACAGCGTTGAGTGTGATAAGCTACGTTCAATTTGTTCAGACGCTTCTGGATGCCTGTATTGCCCTAGAAGCAAGGAGTATGGACTTTGCTCCTTTCTGAAGAAAGTGTATATTTTACTTCAGGCTGGTTTGCCCTTACATGCATGGTTAACAGATGCTGCAAAACATAGAGCTCTTTTTGTCAGAGCTGCCAGGATTGAAATTAACAGTTACTCTGCAGACTCTTTTGGTGAAATGATGTTTCTGTGTGCCTATTCACACTCCGAGTGGCTGTATGATGAGAAGCATTTGAGTCGGTGTGTTTTCTTATGGTAATCTTGGAATTTTGTTCTTTGGTCCCTCTCTTAGCATTAATGAGTCTGGTTGGAAAAAAATAAAGATAAGCAAAATGAAAGTGTCCTGTTATTATGAATTTTTATCTAAGAAATTCCAAGCCAATTTTGATCTCCAGGTCATTCCTTTTTGTTCTAGGGGCACCTGAACATAGCAGGTCCCCTACTTACAGGACTCTCATTTTTGGCACATAGGCTTTGTGTGCTTCCTGGCACTCAGGTGAGATAAAGAGATTACAGTGTTGTGACTTATCCCTCAAGACTCTGAGTGCTTCTCTGCTTTGCACAGCTGTTCCTTGAAGTCAGGGACATCCTTCTGAGACAGCTAGCCTCATGGGTCAATGACTTCAGCTCCTGAGCTTTCTGTAAATATTGGGGTGTATCAAAATGCGTTCATGGATTCTCAGGGCTTGATTTTTTTAAGCGAGAAAGAGACAATTTTTCCCCTGGCTCTACTTGCAGTGGCAGCAGTACCTGTTAGAGTTTGCTATAATTTGAGATGTGTCACGCCTTTTCCTTTGACTTGGTAATGCCACAGCTTTTGCTGTAATGACATCAAAGCCCACTTAGCATTGCTTGATTATTTAGTTTTTTCTTTGATAAGCTAACTTCTCTTTTTTTCTCCCCTCCTTCTCCTTTCCATACCTTCTGACTGCACCACCTGATCTTAGAAGTTTTTCTTTTCCTCTGATAATTAGGATATTTTGTTGGGGAAAGGTTTCGGTGATCAGCATTGGGTGAAATTTTCTATTTCAGCTTCTGTCATAGGCTATGGCATCTTGGCTTTGATGATGGAAAAGTTGACCAGTAACCTCTAAAATGACCTTTCTGTCTGCTGTCTCTTAGGATTGACCTGATATAGCAGGCTCCAGATGGGAGAAACAAACCATAGCGTGCCTACTCCATCCAGCCTTCCATTTTTGTTCTGGTTACAGTGAATTCTGAAAAGATTGGCCAAAAAGAATCAAGGCATTTGGAGTCTTGCTCATGTGATCTTCCTTAGTTCTGTCCAGGAGTCTTTTTGCACTTGGTATTGGCTAGCTATTGAGTTAATGCAGCTAGGTATCAATATAAGATTCTATTTTTTCTTTTAATTGCTTTAGGGAGATTGATTCTGTTCTGGTGGGCTTGGGGATGGTTTTCAGTGATTGTAGATCACATACAGCCACTAGGTAGCATTTTACATAGCTGATGGTGCTTCCATGGTGTTGGATGGTCAGAAGGCTTTCAAGCATGGCTCTTTATTGAAGCATGTTAACTGACGTAGATAATTTATCATTTGATGGGCTCCACAATTTATTTCCGGAATGCATGCTGCTTGTCTCTGTACCTGGATAGAGAATGCCCATATATAGGTGTTAGTCACCTTGCGGACTTTATCAGTTGTTATTATTAGGACTGATTCTGAGTTAGCGTTTGAAGTAGAATTAGTTTTGAGGGACACAATGTTTACTGGAAAGCTCACCTTTCATATTCTTTGCATCAGGCTCTTGCCCTTCAAGACGACTTGTATTCTTTGCAGAGAGATCCAGGAGTAGAGCTATTTTTACCAGGTGCTAATCAAAATGGACAGCAGTGTATTGAAATGGTGTTGTGCTTCCACCTCTCTAGCGAAGTGTATTTAGGTTCTACTCATGTTTTCTTTGTTGTCCTGCTTGAAAGAAAAATAAAACCATTTTCATCCTAAACACTTGGCTAGTGCTCCATTTGCATCATCTAATGCTGTGCTATTTGTGCTTTCAGTAGTAGCCATTCCTAAGTAAAGGTTTTTTAAGTCTTTTAAATCATGTATTTGTGTACATTCACCATATAGATAAATGTCTTCTTGAATTTCAGAATTAATGCTAATTATTGGTATTTTTGTAGGTAACTTGGGAGATCGAGCATGTCTTAGCTGTACATCCCTGAGGCTGGCAAACAAAATGTGAGTAAATAACAATTTTTTTCTGAATGTCAAACTCTACCAAACCATCAGTTAGTACACTATCATAGAATGTAGTTTAAATGTTCTAGACAAAGTGTGGAAATTTTAGCTTCAACTTGTATAACTGACAGATTAAAGGAAGTCTAAGTATTGCTCTGTTCACCTGCTTGGTTGTGTGTAGGAGAAAGGAAGTGAGATCTTTCTTTTTTCAGCCACTTTTTCACCTTTTGTTTCACTTACAATGTGAAAGCAGTAGAATATTAATCTTGTTCTTGAGTGATTCCGGGTGACATCACGGGATATCATGGGCTTCTTGCAGGCTTAGTCTGTGGAGTTCCACAGAGTAAGCATTCAGTCACAGGTCGTTTGAAAAGCATGGTTGACAGGAATGTAAATCATTTAAATTGTACCTTTATTAAACCAAAGTAGTTTATGTTACAGCCTTGTTTGAGGTTCTCCTAGGAGATGGTGTCCTCTTCTGAAAACAGATTCAGCTGCTCTGTGCTCTTAAGGAGTTGGATGCTGGCAGAATCCGTTCTCTGTTCCTGTCTTGGCACAGAAGTCATACTTCTGGATATGAATTTCCGAACGCCTTTCCCTGGAATGCTAAAATACGTACTAACTAGTTTGTTTGTATTCTAACTGCTCAGGAAATGGTGACTACACTTCAGTTTCCTAAGTTTCCATTTTAACATAAGGATGTGTCTCTAGACATAACCCTCTAATGTGAAACAAAGTAATTCCTTTCTTTTTTAGTTGTGTTAGTTCTATATCACTTCCTGTGTAACTAGTTATGAGAGTTTTTTAATACATAATGCATTTTCAAATCTCTGTTTACTTTTTAGTAGTTTATTATATAGGGCCTCTCTCTTGGAAAATTCAAAGTTTACAGTTTTAAGTCTATTTTATAAGCAGCAGAATATTGGGACAGAAATTCTTGTTATTCTTTTGAGAAGATTTCTTAACCAAAAGCTGCTGTCAATGTCATGTTGCTTGCTTAAAATAAAAGAAACTAGTGGCCACACCCTATGTGACCCAGATCCAAAAGCAAGGGACTGCAGTGATACAAGTATTGAGGACAGCTTGGGATAGCAGTTCTGTCTGACGTCCTGATAGTGAAAGTGTGTTCAGAGAGGCACGTTTCTTGTGAAAATTTTTTTCCCTTCAGAGCTGGAACCAGTTCTCCCTTCCTCTCTGCATGCAGAAGAATGTAGGTATATGTAGGTGGAACTTTGTTTTTTGACCTTGGAACTCTGCTTTTGGGAAATGGCTTAGCGTCAGGATGGATTGATTTATGCAAATGCTTTATTTCTTAAAGGAACCATAATTCTCGTTAGTTAATATTTGCACAAGCGTGTAGCTTTCTGGCTAATGTTTCATGTAACTTGCATGTTTCAGCAGTTGTCTGACCATTGGATGGTCAGATGCTTAGAATTTTAGTTCAAGCTAGAAAATAATGTGTCTTTTTGTACAAAGCTCTATTTGAATAACATTAAATAGATAAAAATGTTAAGTATTTTAAAAGTAATTGGATGCATGTGAATAGTTGAGTTTCAAAAGTACTTCTGGCTGAAAATTGAGTGAGGCCAGTATTTCTCAGTGTTCAATAATTTTTTTTTCCCCTGAAGTATTACTCAGCTGTAGAGCCACTTGCACCTGTTTTCTGTTCACTGATGGAAGACAAATCCACATCCTAATTTTGATTTGGTAGAGTAAGGGCTTGGTGAAGAAACAGGTTTCTGCTGAAAAGGAAGACTAGGTGCATGTAAATAGCAAAAGAGGAACTCTAATGAAATTGGATTGCTCTGATACTAATTCTCTTCTTCCAACTCAGCACCTATCCCAAGTCCACAACTTCTATTTCTTTTCTTGAGTGTTTTGTTCTAATGGGAGAAGTAACAGATAGGTTTCAAACCTATGGATTTGTTTTCAAATGTATCTTTCTAAATGGAAAGCATTTCTGGATGTTACTTTTTATTTAATTGGAGTAAAATAAGCTGGCTTTTCAAAGCTGTCTAATGGAGAATTCCCTACAGGTTGTTATTTTGTCATGAAGTGAAGCCAAGCCTTCTTCTCAGGTATAGACATTGATCTTGAGAGTTACAGATTTGTTTGTTTTTTTCTTAAATATGCAGTAGATATTTCTCAAATGATGCATTTTATAAATACATACATTTCCATAACTGTAGAAACGTATAAATAGCTTGTGATCTGTTGCTAATTCTTGAATGCTTTTTTCTTTTGAAGGACTGTACATTTTAAATATTGCACTGGTGTCCCTCCTGTTTACGCATACGCCAAAAAAGATCGCTACTGTTGTTGGACTAAAGGATCTGAACAAATACACTTTACTCTTATGAGCTCTTCTGGCTCATGGACGCCACTATCAGCCATGGGTATTTTAGGTCCCCAGTATCTTCCAGTTAGATGGTGGCATTCTTCTCATCCCCTGAGAGATGACTCCATAGTTGAAAAGTCACTGAAGTCCTTAAAGGACAAAAACAAGAAGTTGGAGGAAGGTGGTCCTGTATATAGTCCAACAGAAGTGGAAGTTGTGAAAAAATCCATTGGACAGAGGATTGTGGATGAACTGAAGCACTATTACCATGGTTTTCGATTACTGTGGATTGACACAAAAATAGCTGCGAGGATGCTCTGGCGAGTACTTCATGGAAACACTTTGTCTCGTCGAGAACGGAGACAGGTACTGAGTCAATACCAATTTCATTTGAGTATCCTTAGTGATGGCTCCATTTTATTTGAACTCAGTTGGTTCTTTCTTTTGTCTTCTGTTTCTAGAATTAAAATCGCTTGGGTGTATTTCCCTCCTCCCTATGTAGACACTCAAAACTTTGGTTATGACTTCAAAACATTTTAGCCTTGTTCCCTATTCTTGAAGATGAGTTTGATATTTTCTAGTTGGAACAGCAGAGGATTCGTCTGTTTTGTCATGTGGGTCAGCAGTTGGTGGTTTTTTCTCAAGTTCCCATCCATGTGCTACATGTATGTACGTGGTCACTTTCTCCACATTTTCACTCCAGCTGGAAAAATAGAGGGAAAACACTTCTAGTGGAGGATGGATTTGTGCCAGTTCTGTTGTGAGTTTTTTGTGGTGTGTTTTTGTTTGTTTGTTTTTTAAACAGAAGAAGAGCTGCAGGCTGAAATGCATGTTTGATAATCAGATATTAGTACTATCAGTTACACATACATTAATAATAATTTTAGTCCAAGGAAGGTATTTTGAGAAAAGTTTTATACTTTTGCTTTTCTTTATGGCACATAGCTTACATTTATGAAACTGTAAAGGCAACTGGTAATTTTGAATATAAGAGAAGAAGGGATGGAGATGAAATCCGGAGTGTAAAATGAGAGTACTTTCAAACTAGGATATCATGCATACATTTCAATACCAATTTCAGTTTGCGGATGGAGTAAATATGCTCATTCAACTAGAATTAAAAGATATATGGATATTTCAAAGCATTTGACTTGAGCTCATATATGGAAAGATTGCAAAATACTAAGATGTTTTAAAACTGGTATAGTTTAAAAAAATTTTTGAGAGTTTGTACACTATACACGCTTATATTACGTTAGGTTCACACCTCTGCCTCCAAAAATTTTAAGTGGTCAAAAAAAGGAACATTTGCTTACTTACTGTTTTACTTATTTATTCATTTATTATTTTAATAATTTCCTGATAAAAGAAGGTACATAGTTGAACATTTTCATGTATAATTTAAAAATTGCATCTTAATGCAGCATGCAAAAGTTTTTTTCCTATATTTGCAAGGTTAGACAAATACCAATTCTGAAATGCATGTGTAACAGTTTTTATCTGTGGTTACGTTTGATCTCTTTCTACAACAATACTGGTTGATGGTCTTGCTCTCAGCATCTTCATGCTAATAATTTTTGCCCTCTTCCTTATGCTGGTACAAGAGTACACTTGGCAGCTGATGCAGCTGAAACGTTGCTCAGCAATAAATATAACAGTCTGTGCTGACGTGAGAGGGGATTAGGCAGTGCCAGGAAAGAGTAACTGAGGATACTGGGGAATGAGGACTGTGGGATTTCTTGAAGTAGCAGTTCTGGCTTGTGCTGGCTTATTGAGAGCTTTGGGAAACTTGGAAAACCAAATGAGACAAATTAATTCATGGTTTTAGAACAGAGTCAGAAATCCTCCAGAGGGCATGACTGGAACCTTGGGTTTTCCTGCCTGTTTCATGTTTGCTGAGCTGTACTTCTGAGAAATTACACAAACAACAGTCAAATATGGTTATTATGAAAATATTGCTGCTGAAAGATTGGGACTGTATTCTAGAAGGCATGAACCTTTATAAGTAGTATGTTACCTTTGGACATACACATTATTCCATCAACAGATGGATTTATTCATTTGACTGCCCTTTAGTTTCCTCATCTAGTGATGACAGAGCTGTCTTTCTTATATTTACATACTGGTCTGGTGTTTGGCCTTCCTGAATTCTTTATTTTTTTGTGCAGATACGTTTCTTCAGTATCAATTCACACATTTTAAGTAAAATAGAAATTTATCGTGCGGGTATAAATTGGTATTTTTACATTTGTGCAGTCTGCTGCTTATATAATGATATGTTTATATGTACACAATCTAGTGTAGAAGATGTAGAGAAAATAGTTTTAAGGGCTACAATAATGTTGTTTTCTCAATCTAGGCTTTGTATTTTCTTTATATGGAGGTAGAGGATGTCCTGTGTCTTGAATAGACTCATGGTAGGCATAGAACCCAGTGTCAGTGAAAAGCAAACCAGCCTACAGCTGAACAAAACCCTTTACATGGGTTTTCTTTTTAAATGTTATTTTAAGTTTTTTTAGTACAGTTCATTTTTTTTATCAGTTCAGCCTTAAATTGTAGTATGTCTGATTTAAAGAAGTCTTAAAACTTGGATGGCAGATTAGCTACAACTTTGCAAAAGTAGCTCCAGAAGTTAACTAAGAAAAAAAAAAATTGAAGGGCATACTGCTTGAACTGTATTCAACTGCCTATGAACTGACACTCCTAGAGAAATCTTATCTTCACACAGACTGACAAATGAGTTATTTCTGCCTGCCCTTTCCTTCCTCTTTGGAGGCAATAATGGAAAGATGGCCAAATAATCTAACCACATCAACAAGCAATTGCAGCGTGGCTAACGCAAGGGAGCTATTGCTTGTGTAAACCAAAAGTCGGTTCCAAAATTCTGCTTGTACAATTGCTAGTAGGGTTTGGATTCAACAGGATCACGTATCTACGCTTAGGAGAGGAGGCAGGAAGAAGTAAAACATGCTAAAATATGATAGTGGCTGTTAAAAGCTGATTGCTCTAGTGATGCCTCCTACAGCAGAATGTTCAGGACGTGGAAATGAGGTGGCAAGTGCTATGGAGTTTGTGGCAAGTACATCAGCTTTACAAACTCTTCGACCGTGCAGAGGGAGGGAAAAGCACAATATGTGAACTACAGCAGCAGATACAGACTAGTCACAAGTTTTTCATGCTGTGCTGCCAAATAACGTGTGTGTAATTGTGCACCATTTGATTAGGTTCCTGTGCAAAGTTGTTTTCCTTGAGCTAGCGGAGGGTGTAGTTTCATGACTGATGTAAGCTGATCCCGGCCAGAGCTGCTGCGAAAAAGGCCAGTGCTTAAGTATTCCAGCTTTTGGGTTCTTCCCTCCCATTTTGGTTTGTACTGATCCTTTTTTGCTTGTCTGTGTATGCATTTATGTTTCACATTGCAACTGCTGGTGTCCCTTCACGACTCTTTATACGTTGTCTCAGGTTAGCTTAATCTGGTTGTAAAACTGCTCCGTAGATATGGATTTTGCCTTGTAGAAATACTTGGACATGCTATGTAAAAACCAACACTGGATAGAAATAGGAACTCTATTGCACTCTATAAAATTTTCAGAGGGTTTTGTTTAAGGAAAGCATACTTATTTTTTTTTATTTAAAAAATTTTCTTCCAAACTTCCTTACATCTTCTTGAACTCCCTGGTAGTCATTTATCTTCTATTGTTGGAATGAATGGAAAAATCTTTGAGCCTGTAAACAATGGACCAAAGCATCCCTTCTGGGGAACTGAATTTTTTGTATACAAAGAAAAACTAGAAAAACTTTGGATCTGTGGAGTTTGTACATTCCTCAGACAGTATTTCAGATTTTGGCTGGTTTTATGCTAAGAAAATTCTGGTTGACGTTTTACTGGTTTTGTATTGTAGCAAAGCAGTCCTGCCGACATGCAATCTGTGCTGGTTGTTGCTGCTCTCCCCCCGGTTTGGCGTGAGCTGTGGGGAGGGGAGCGTGCGTTTACTTCTGTAGTAGTTCTGTAGTAGTTTTTGCCAATGATAGCTATATTTATCAAATCGCACCGTTGAATGACAGTGCTGTGGCAGCAGTGTATGCCTGGCCTTCAATCTTTGATTTAAGAACTGACAGTGTTCCCAATAACAGGGTATTTGCTTTGTAAAATGCGGTAGAGTCAAGTAAGATCCACACTCCCCTGTATAAAATTTTTGAGCTTCTGAGTACTGAAAGATTTGATTATAGACTGTATGGCATAATACATACTTTTGTGCGTGTCCAGAAATCAGAAGGACAGTATTTATTTTATGCTGTTCGAGATTTGGTAACTAATGCATCGGCCTGCTTCAGAGGATTACTGCTCTAGAAAAGCAGTGATTTTAAAAAAAGAATCTACCAAGCTGGGCTCATTACCCTGGATTTAAATGTACATTACAATTGCTATAAGGCAGAGGGGGAGGGAATTTTCATTTTATTCTTGATTACTTAGTCCATGGTAGCTCATGCATGTAAGAAGTGGTGGAGCACAAATGAAGATGAATAAAAGAAGTTAAGCAGCTTTAACGACAACAAATGACCACCTCCTGTTTTCAGGTGCTTTTAAGAGGTTTAAATGAGATACTTGTTCAATAATCCTATTGAGACACAGTGAGGCTTTTGAAGTACTTTCTATAGTGCTGAAAACTGGTAAACTCTGGCACTCTGTCGTATATAGCAACTTGAAGAAAAATTTACTAAAAACTGACTTTGTCACATCCTTTTTCTGTGTTATTTTAAATTTTCTTTGTAGCAAATATATATACATGAACTTAAAGTGATAATGTGGGTCATCATACCCAGGTTTCTTTTATAAATATTTAGAATTTCTTATTAATACGTTTTTTTTTTCTTTTTCCTTCCAGTTTCTTCGAATATGTGCTGATCTTTTCCGCTTGGTCCCTTTCCTAGTTTTTCTTGTTGTCCCATTTATGGAATTCTTACTTCCAGTAGCTCTTAAGTTGTTCCCTAATATGCTTCCCTCTACATTTGAGACAAAGTCTAAAAAGGTAAGCAGGTCTGAATTTATAATCCAGTAATATGTTTTGAAAAAATTAGAACTTTCCTCTGTAAAAAATTAGAAAAAATCTTTAAAATATATTTATTATTATTATTTCTTTTTTTGTTTCATTAGGGGGATACTTTTGTCATCTTCTTGTTGTTTTGATGACCCTGTTAACATAATAATGAATTAGTGCCATCCTGGTTTACCTTTTTATATGTGCATGTGCTTACCTATCCAGGATGTACGCCTCTCTTGTCTTTTTTTGCTGTCCTCATCTCCATTTTCTATGACTCTTACAAAGCAGAAATAAAAGCTACAAACCTTTTTTTTCTAGTTAGTATTAAAATAGACTTTAACATTTGTAGTCCTTATTCTTGATGCAGGGGTTTTTTTGTATGTATACTTGCTATTTAAAATAGCTTTTTGTGCATTGTTCTATTTCAACTTTATTTTTTTAGTTACGTTTTCTTGGAAATGTTTAGAGCTTTGTAAAAACACACCAAAAAGCCCCACAAGTTCTCACTTTCAGAGCGTAGAAGATTTACATGAGGTTCATAGATAGCTCCCAGTCAGTCTCAGATACATTCAATCATGATTGTATACTTGGATCTAAGTAACCAGTAATTTCTAATTCTGGAATAAACCGCTCCTTGTTTGGATGAGATGTAGTATAGGATTTCTGTGCTGGATGCAAAAGTTGGGAATTACCCAAACCAGTTGGTTAGTTTCTATTTTTTGTTGTTACTAATTCAGAGGGTACATGTTAGTTTTAGCAGGTGAGGCCACTTGTGCTGCACTTCACGCTGTGAACGTTGCATCTCACGCTTCATGGAGCTTTGAGCCAATCAACCTATTTTTCACTGTGATTTTGGCATCTTTGGTAATAGTGAATGTCCTCTTGTGAGGAGTATGTTACAGCAGAAGTTCAGAAGTACTCCACATAACTTGTCTGGGGGCAGAGCAAGTGCTATTTAATGTGCGCATTTCTGGAATGAACCAAATATGTTGTTTTTTTTAACAGGAGGAAAGATTGAAGAAAGAATTGAGAGTAAAACTTGAATTGGCCAAATTCCTTCAAGACACAATTGAGGAGATGGCCCTAAAAAATAAAGCAGCCAAAGGAAATGTTACGAAAGATTTCTCAATGTTCTTTCAAAAGGTAACATTTTTTTTAACTGTATTTTCTCTTCCTACCAAAAAAATAGCTTTGTGTTTTGTTTGTTCTACAGTAATCATCAGAGACCTATATTCTGTTGGATTTGAAGAAGCAGGATGTTATGGATTTTTAGGATACATTTCCTTTTGGAAGTAATAGTTCAGTGTGTTGAAGTTTTACTCTTCTTAGCTTTGATATTCTAACTCGTACTTCCACTCTCTGTTTGATTGTAGAAGCAGTACATTTCTCATCATTTGCTTCTGGTTCTCTTATTTTCTTAATAAGTTAGATTTAACTTTATACCATTGTGCGCTCTGTGATTACTGATGTATGTTTTTACCTCTTTTTTTGACCATTGGGTGTAGAAAGTGGGAGAAGGGTGTTCTTTCCTAATTATCTGATTAAAACTTAGTGGGGGAAAACAAATTTTTTTGTTACTCAATTCTGCTTACAAAAGCAGTTTTTAGTTGCACGGTTGCGATATTGATGAAATTCTTCTGGGTCTGACTAGAATGTGCTGTGATCTGGGCTTTTGCTAGAATGTGAGTGCTGCGTTTGGTGCAAACTTTTTCTATTCGCAAGCAGTTGTTGACAGACTAAATGTGAGATACCTGCATCTACATTGATGGCCCTTAAGTTTCACAGTGTTTCCTTTCGCCAATTGGTAGGTAAAGGTAAGATGTTCCCTGGAGAGATGAAAAATAGCTTCTTAAATCTTCCCAGGATAGGATTTGTCTTGGTCTGCTCACACTTCAGATTTCTCTTTATTGTGAGGCTGTTGAATAAGAGGTTGAGCCAACAACCACCACCAGGTGCTTTGTTGAAAGTAAGAGCATAGTCCCCTCCTTTGGGGGGAGGAAAAGGCACATAAGCCTGGGGATTTGGGACCTCACAAGTCCTGTCAGGTACCCTGAGCTTTTCTTGGCATATCAGTGCTGAGGGTAAAGTTTTAAAGGCTGGGGTGTGTAGGTTAGTGCCGTGTAGGTGACCTCAAGTAATGATACTGGCAAGTTTTGCCAATCGCTGTCTGCTTGCAAAGTCCGTGTACTTTGTGGCTTTTATGCAAATCATCTGTTTCTGTTTTTTCATCTGCAGAAAATTTGAAATGGTTAGTTGTAGCAGTTAGTAGCTGAAGGTGCTGCAGCTGCCGCCTCTGGGAGCGTGCTGCTGCCATGCTTCGTGTTTGGAACATTTCATTTTTGTCTGAAAGAACTGCTTCTGAGAATTTACATTTTGGCGGTTAATTTCTGTGGAAATAAATGACGTATCACTGCACATTTGCTGGAGGAAGTCCCAAGTTCCTCTGATGACTCAAGAAATGCAAGGCTTGAAACTCATGTGTGGGTGTGCCTTTTACAGCTATCTGTTTCTCATTTGTGCCATAGAGACAAACTTTATCAACCCCATTTCACTGTACTAGATAATAAATGTCAGAGCAAGAAGCAGAAATGTTTCCCACCTTTGCTATTCTTTTATAGCTGCTTCTGCAGTGAAGTATTAGATGCTCCAAGAACCATTGGTTCCGGGTCTAGCAGGTTTGCTCTGGTATTCCAGAATTTATCTGTGTTGCTTTGTAACTAGTGATGTACTAGAAAGTTTCAGGTTGTACTCTCAAGAAACATATGCTTGACTTTGCCAAAATTCAGCTTTAAACCTGGAAGAAAAGACTTCTGTATTTTTAAAGTTCCATTTTTGGCTCCTGTAGTGAAGAGCTGGTGAAGTGGTACAACAAGGCCTTTGACCTTTCTCTGCTTCTCTGCTACACAAGGTTAATGGACTCAAGACCATCTTGTCTTCCAAATTTTTCTCTTTTCTTATACTCAGTAACTTCACTAAAAGAGTTGAATTGGCAAATAAAACAAGTAGGCATAATAAATCAGGCTGTATGGGTAATATTAGGTTTTCAGACTGTACTTGATGTCACTTACTGCATGTTTTCTTTAAGGGCTTAAAAGGTAGAGGAATTAGGAAAAGTTTTTTGGATATCCACATCCTATTTAGACTGAAGATGTTAAGTGACTGGGAGTACTTCATTGTTAAGTTCTGTAGGTTTTTGATTCAGTAATATCAGTAATAAGCTCTTGAAGGTAAACTTAAAATAGGAAAATCAATATTTATACAGGTGATAATTCTTTACTATGACCTCATGAAACTGGGGGATGATTTTTTTTCTTTCCTCCTTACTTTGAATGGTTATTTCTGCTTCTGGTACTTGGATTTAATTACTGTGAAGTGCCACTTGGCGACTCATAACTTAAAAGCATAGCTTTGCATTTGTACAAGCAGTTACGTAGAACCTTCCATCAGGAAGGATGCAGAGTCCTTTCCCAAACAGTGGTTTATACTTTGGAATAACTTCAAGTGCATTTGCATTGAGGTGCTGCAGAACAGCTAGGCATTGGAAGAAAAATAGTATTGTAATAAATGTGGATGTCGAGAGAATCAATTCTTTTGCCTTTTATAGTAAATAAGTTTGTTTTTTTTTAATTTCCTGTCTTCCTTGTGTCCTATTTCCTATCCCAAATTGATGTGAAGTACTTGACAAATGAGCAGAATATTTGTATTGTTCAAAATACTGCCCAACCATAACATTTGCTTTGAAAATCTCTGTGTTTGTTTTTTCTTACAGATCAGGGAAACTGGCGAAAGACCCAGTAATGAGGAGATCTTAAGGTTCTCTAAACTGTTTGAAGATGAATTGACTCTGGACAATCTCACCAGGCCTCAATTGGTGGCACTTTGTAAATTGTTGGAACTTCAGTCAATTGGGACAAATAACTTTCTCCGCTTCCAGCTGACTATGAGGTTGAGAAGCATAAAAGCAGATGATAAAGTGAGTCATTCTAAATAGGCACTCGTTAATAATTTTGACAAGCGGTGAGTGTGTGTGGACATATGTATGTACTTCTAGGCATTTTCCTCTTTGTCTTAATTGTCTTATTTTTGAGCTAACTTAGAATTAAAAGGTTTGAAGAGCTTAAAATCAGAATTAATATACATTAATTACAGTGAAAGTAATAATGTTATGGAGAAAAGCATTTATATGAAACAATTTGTAAGGGAGCTGATAGAAATACTAACTTTTCTAGAGGTTGACATGAGCATTATGGAGCTGTTAAGACTACACGGTATGATGTTCACTGTTCAAGAAGTGAAAGCTTTTTTGTGTTGTCACAGCAGCCTCTGGTGGCCGTTGGTAAAATACGAACATCTGAGGGTGAGTCTTCAGTTTTGGGGTATTACATGTTAGTTTATTTTACTCTGTGTGCAGCTGATTGCTGAAGAAGGAGTTGATACCCTGACTGTTAAAGAACTGCAGGCTGCCTGTCGTGCCCGGGGTATGAGGGCTCTTGGTGTGACAGAGGAGCGTCTCAAGGAACAGCTTAAACAGGTAGGCTTTTGTGAGATTGAATACACAGATTTAACTTCTGATTTTTGTTACGGTTCTGAGAAGTTATTTTGATTCTGTTCTCATTAAAGGCTTGGCTAAAACAGCCTTTCTCCTTAATAAGGTTTTGTCACGTGTACTGTGTAAGTATGTAGTAGCAGTGGGTTTCTGGCTTTTGGCTGGGCCGTGTTGTTGTGATGATGCAGAGATACTTAGACTTAAACATATCCAAAATATCTTTGCAATTTTGGCAGTTTGTCTTGTTAATTATTGATATTACCCCATAAAGAACTTTTCTTCAGGTAGATCAGTTCTTTGTCTTTTGGTGGTGCCTGTTTTTAGAGGAAGATGCATGTGAAACAAAACACTTTTTCAAAATTCTTTCAATACTTCTTGAAATATTTCTTCAAACAAAATACTTCTTCATATTTCAATGCAATTGCTGTAATTCTTAGCTGCCTATAGCCTGTGGTTCCAGTGCTAGGGTATTGACTGATAAGTAGTGGTAAAAAAAAAAAGCATTTACCTTTTTGTGTGTTCTTGACTTGATCTGTAAAAACAGAAGAAAATCCAGAAGTTGAAGATTTGTTTTATGTATTTCATTTACAGTGGTTAGACCTGCACCTGAACCAGGAAATCCCCACTTCCTTGCTTATTTTATCCAGAGCCATGTATCTTCCTGATACCCTTTCTCCAGCTGATCAGCTCAAAACAACTCTTCAGACACTACCAGAGAGTGCTGTAAGTACTGATGAACATAGTCTGTAACCAGCTTTCAGCATCATCACTGAAAATCCATTCAGAGAAGTAGATGGTCTTTTGTTCCTTTTACTTGAGAAGCTAAACCATGGGTAGGTTTGAGTGACCTTCAAACACAGAAGTTGGCTTACCTGATGAGGGCTCTGAGAATAAAAAAACAAAAGGAATATTAATATATAACATTTAACATATAATATATAGTATTTAATATATCTAATATGGTAGACAGTAATAGCATAAGAAGATTTTAGAATACACTTTTTACATATTAAAAAATGATCTACGTTTGGGCTATATAAAGACATTAATAAATGAAAATGATGCTGTGTAGAGAGAAGTCATTTAAGTATTATTGGTATTCTTGAGAGAGAGCGGATGTGGAGCATGTACGGTTTTAAGGTGGAAAGTTCTCATTTTCAAGGAAAGAATCATCTTTTTCTGAGAAATGCAAAAAATAGGACAGCTTTTGGGGGGGGTTAAGTATATTCATTAGCATACCTGTGCTACCTATCTCGATAAGGATATATAAACTTCTTACGTTATGGAGACACACACAGAGACTTTAATAGGCTTCTTACGTTGCTTTTAGGCCAAAGAGGCTCAGGTCAAAGTGGCAGAAGTTGAAGGTGAAAAAATAGATAACAAAGCACGGCTAGAAGCAACACTTCAGGAAGAGGAAGCCATCAGAAAAGAAAATGAAGAGAAAGAGATGGAAAGATTGTCTGAAGCTGCAGAGAAAGCCAAAGAAACCCTTCAAGTTGCAGCAGTGGTAAGTTCTGCTCTCAACTATTGAGAGACAAATGTCAGTAATGTAAAGATGAGGATGTTATGAGTTACTACCTCTGCTCTGGGTGTTGCCTGCAAGAAACTGCACTTCAGATGCACGTATGGAAGATGTGGGAGAATATTAAAACAGACTGCAACACAGAAGGGTTCACTGTGAAACACAAGGTTGTCTTAGTCTCATGTATCTTTGACTTCTCTTTTCTTTTAGTTAAAGTAAAAAGATAAACTTTTTATTCCTCTAGCAGAGGTGGTGGTTTTGATTTCCTCCACCACGTACTTCAAATGTTCTTGTCTTTGAGTCTTCCTATTTGTCATTAACCTGATAATGTCATTGTATAACACTTGACTATAAAAGCAGCTGGCCTGCTTTACTGGTGAATTAAGCCACAGGCGTAGCTCATTAGGTGCAAGTGGGTATTTTAATGTGAAACCACTCAGTATGTTGCAGTTTAAGTGTCTTGTCATAAAAATGTCTGCATCTACTTTAGCAGCTGTTTCTATTTTGAGAAGTCACTCTTTATTGCTGCTAATACTGAGAATGTTATCTTTTGTTTTAATTAAAACTTCGTGGGTGTTTCAAATTTAGAAAGAGGTGGAATCAGCAGTAGATCTTGAAGCAGCTGCTCTGCAAGTTACAAAAGGTCAGGTGGCTATGGATGCGGAACAAGAACTGGCAAGGGCAGATACGGCGATGCACTCGGAGACACTGAAAGATACGGCACCAGTTTTGGAAGGCATTAAGGTAATGCAGATAACTGTACGTTTTTGTATTTTTAGTGTAATGATTCAAAACATCCATGTAAGAGCCATGGTAAGTTGCCTGTCTGTCCTTCAGTTTTAACCTTCTCACCACATTCTGTCATTTAAAAACAGCTCATAACTAAATTGCAAATTCTTAACTACCGATGCAGAAATTGAAGTCAGCCCAAAACATCACTGAGTATCTCCTTTATTTATTTGTGTTATTGAAACTAATGTACGGAAGGAGGGAGGAGAGGGCACGAGTAGGTAAAGACAAGTGTTCCCTTCTTCTGAAGGGTGTAGCTAAGACCAAAGGACTAAATAAGGAAGTAGGCTTGAACTAGACTGTACTAGATTTATATCGACTTTCTCTTTGAAACTGATATGGACAGTGTATGTACACAGTAAAAACTTCTTAGTGTACTCTTCTGTTACTTCTTTAGTATGATGTTGAACATAATTTATACCAGTGTTCAAGTAACAGGTTAACTCCTAGGAGTAGCATTGCTTTGTTTTGATTAGAGGATGCTTTGTTAGAGTCAAGAGTCTGCTGGTTTCAACAATTTGCTACCTGGCTGGCCTGTAGCTCCCCAGATCCTCCTTGCGTTTATTGAAGATAGGGGTGACATCTGCCTCCTTCTAGTCCTCAGGAATCTTCCCTGATGACCATGGCCTGTCAAAGATAATGGAAAGTGGCCTCTCAATATAACATCAAACAACTCCTTCAGTGCTTGTGGTTGTGTGCCATTAAGTCTCATGGACTAGTGTGTTCGGTTTGTTTTAATATTCTCTAACTTGATTCTTCTCCCCTGATGGTAGCTGTTCCTCGCTCCAGACATCCTATTGGTCCCAAAGACCTGGGATTCCTGAAGGCTTGTCTTATCAGTAAAGACTGAAGAAGGCATTGACTACCTCTCTACTTTGCATCTCTTTTTGCACCAGGTTCCTTGTACCATTCAGCAGCAGGCCCACATTTTTCTCTTATCTTCCTTTTGCTCCCGAGGTACTTGAAGGGCAACAAGAAGGGCTTCTACATGTTCTTTGCCAGATTTAACTCCAGTGAGCTTTGGCTTTCCTGAGCCCATCCATCCATGGTGGGACAGTGTCTCTGTATTCCTCCTGGCTCACCTGTCCCTGCTTCCACCTCTTGCATGCTTCCTTTTCATGTTTCAGTTGTATCTTGAGTTTATTTGTAGCTGAGCGCTGTATTTGGTCATGAGGTCTGATGCCAGGATTTTTCTCAGTCCTAGTGTTACTGTGCAGAATAACAATGTTAATTTAGCATGAACATTTCTCCTTGTTTTGGCTGGGATAGAGTTAATTTTCTTCCTGGTAGCTGGTACAGTGCAGTGGTTTGGATTTAGTGTGAGAAAAAAGTTAATAATACACTGATGTTTTAGTTGTTGCTAAGTAATGTTTCTCCGAAGTCAAGGACTTCTCAGTTTCCCATTCTCTGCCAGCAATGAGGTGCACAAGAAGCATAACTTGGCTTTCTTGGGTTTTATTTCTCTCTTTGTTATCTTCCTTTTCATTACAATTACTACCATCATTATTTTAATTATATTTTCTTTTATTTCAATTATTAAACTGTTCTCATCTCAACCCACAAGTTACTTTTTTTCCTGATTCTCCTCCTTATCCCAGCGGGGGACAGGGAGTAGTGAGCAAGTGGCCGTGTGGTGCT
The DNA here is from genome assembly GCA_013400335.1 of Eurystomus gularis. Classification (NCBI taxonomy): domain Eukaryota; kingdom Metazoa; phylum Chordata; class Aves; order Coraciiformes; family Coraciidae; genus Eurystomus; species Eurystomus gularis. The sequence continues at coordinate 339,456 of VZZY01002861.1, forward strand.
TAGTTGCCAGCTGGGGTTAAACCATGACGGTGTTTTAAGTAGAAAAATGCTTTTCAGTTTTCCTGGACATCTACCTGCTATTATTACAACATTGTTTACTTTGGAATACTGCCAAGAAGGTTTTAAAGATAATAACAAAATGGAACACTAATCCACATTGAAAGCCTGCATTGTTGTGGGATGAGTTAGCTGACTGCGGAGCCGGGTGCGTGATAGTGTAGCCATGAGGAATGCCGTGGGAGGGAGGCAGACACCAGGACACAAGCAGGACTTTGTCAACAGCCACAACTGATAAGAGAAAACGAGAACTAAAGTTAGCGTGGCATTTCTTAGCAGGTGTTACAGTGTGGCCTGTCCCCTGAAGGTGCTTCCAAAGATTTTAAACACTGTGTGATACATTCTTGTTTCTTAGAGGAAAAAAGTAAGGCTACCGGCTTCTTGAAGCTGACTGATTTTTTTGAGGCAGAGGTATTTGTTTTTAAACTGAGTTACTTTCCTTTTTTTTTTTTTTTGGCTAAGGTGAACTATAGATATTGTATCAGAAGTGAGGCTGATGCCTAGATACTAACAATACACTGAAGCTTTCTGAGTTGACAAAGAGGCTGGATGCCTGGTTTGTGAACTGTTTCTTGGAATCACCATCCTTCTGCTTCATTTCTGGCATCCTTGTTTGCACACGTCTTTCTGTACTCTATGTATGTAGCTTTTGAGAGTCTAATTTCAAAATGAAAGCTGATGTTTGGGTAAGATTAGTATGCTAACTGTAGCTAGTGTTGTGGAATTTTAGCCTTTTTAATGAATCATCGTGAAGTCTTATTTTTTTGGTGCTCAGTTGGGGGTTAGTTTTTGGGTTTTTTTATTCTCAGCTTTTCAAGAGACAGGTGTACTTCACAAACTATGGATGTTCATTCTCATTCTCACAAAGGTTTTTGAAGATAACTTTGCTCCAGCTGGATATCCTGAACTTTGCTCTGCAAATTTTCTTTGTGTAATTTATCTCAGTTTCTCGGTTGTTGGTATTTTTCACCCAGCAAAGAAGGAAGTAAAACATTCTTAAATGAGACAACTAGGTACAGAATTTCAAATAGCCGAAACCTACATAAGGAATTGCATTAGCTGAACATACTGCTGGTGCACTTAAAAAAATACATACCAAAGCAAACTAATTACCTTAGCATTAAACGTCTTTGCATTAGCCTCAAAATGGCTATGACAATATTGACTCCAAACATGGAAAAAGCCTTTTGAGTCTGTCTTTTCTGGTAAAAGGCCTCAAATCTTTGAGGAAAATCACAAATGTGTCTCACTAACTTGTATATATTTCCTGTTACAGGGTGAGGAAATCACTAAGGAGGAGATTGACATGCTGAGTGATGCTTGCACCAAGCTGCAGGAACAGAAAAAATCACTAACGAAGGAAAAGGAGGAGCTTGAGGAATTGAAGGATGATGTCCAGGAATATAATGAGGTGAAGAATGGGACATGGAATTTCTTTTTTTTTTTTCTTTTTTTTATTACTCTTCTTGATTAGTTTTAGCATAAATGATCCACAAATTCAGGAATTATCTTACTTAGATGTTGGTAGCTGAGGGAGTGAACTTTCTGTGGGACAATGCAGAGCCTCATTTGTATAACGTGTTTCAATCCTAGTTAAAGTCATCGGAGTAGTTCCCACCAAATGAGACTCCTGATTCTGCTCTTATTCCCAGGGTGCCTAAACAGGTACTGACTTAACTGCTGCATGCTGCAGTTCTTTCTTATCAAGAGTAGATGTCAGTATTACAGATACTTCTATGAAAGATATGGAAAATAACATTTAAGAGGCTGTCCTAGTTTTGCTGGGGTAGAATCAAAGAATCAATTTTCTGTTCAGGAAAGCTGCATTTTTGAGAAGACTGCAGCACCCGATTCGATGAGAACAGAGTTGATTAAGATACTTTGTTTTCATTTGGGGCTGACCATGGCATGTGGGTCTCCATAGTGATCAAGGTGTTTAGCAGTTTTGAGTTAACCAGGTGCTAAAGCCAGAAGAAGCAGAAGCCAGAGCAGCTGACCCAGGCTGGCCAACAGAAGTATTCCATACCATAAGCATCACGCTCACTAAAAATTAGAAGGTTTACTAGGGACTGTCTCTTTTCCTGATGGCCACCATCCCTGGAGGGTCTCGCCCGTCGTTCTTCTCCTGAGGCCTGTTCTCCTGTTCGCTGTGACCATTGTGTTTTCACTGGAGCTGTGGTGCTCGCAGTGCCTGACATCCAGCATGCACTGCTGGGAGCCTGCAGCTTGTGACCACTTCCTTGGCTGAGTATAACTTTGTGTGCCTTCTATTGGTATTAATATTAGGGGGTTTCTATTATTATTTTATTTTATTAAATCTGTTTCCGTTCTGTTGAGGTTTAGGTTCAACCCACCAGCCCTACAACAGACGCTCTCTGTTAACCCCTCTTTCCCCCCCCAAATAGAGGAAGAGAAAGAGGATAAGGGAGAGAGACTTATGGCCCTCTTCCCTCCCTGTGGGAGAGGAAGGGAATGAGAGGCAGGCTTCTGGATTAGAAAAGAAAACTAAAACAGCTTTAATGAAGATAATAACAATAAAATGGAATATATACAAATACAGACAAAACCAGTATCGAACCCAACCTCCCCCTGATGGCAATTATGTCACCATCACCACTGAGGCTGTGCAGGCACTGGCAAAGTCCCAGNTGGAAGGGCCGATGGGAAGGGAAAAGGTGAAAGATTTGTACGATCTGAAGAGAAACCAGAGTAGTTTTTAGCAGCCCATTGTATCGTTCAGTTTTTCCGGAGGCTGGTGCATGGTAAGGGATGTGATACACCCACTTGATACCATGTTCTTTAGGCCAGTTATCTATGAGACTGTTTTTGAAATGAGTACAATTGTCTGACTCAATTCTTTCTGGAGTACTGTGTCACCACAAGACTTGCTTTTCAATGCCCAGGATGGTGTTCTGGGCAGTGACATGGGGTACAGGAATGTGTTTCCAGCCATCTGGTGGTTGCTTCCACCATTGTAAGTACATAGCACTTACCCTGGAGGGTTTGAGGGAGCATGATACAATCAATCTGCCAGGCCTCCCCGTACTTATACTTTGAACACTCTCCTGCATACCAGAAAGGTTTTAACCGTTTAGCTTGTTTGATTGTGGTAACTCAAACCAGGACACATTCCAACCCACTGGTGTCTGCTCCTTTTCCCAATTCCCCTTCCCAGGGAGGTGGGGGGGGAACGCTGGATTATAGAACTGGCTAAAGAAGACAGGAATGCGTGGAAAGGGCAGCAGAGTTAGAAATTATTGTTCTAATTCCAGTTTGGCTTTATATGTCTATAGATCTGTATTTCATTTACACATGGCTTCTGAATTGAAATGCTGGTTGAAGTCACTAGTGTCTGTTGTTGAGAATTCACACCAACAAAAGCTTTTCTCTTTCTTGACCATTTCTTTTAGGATTTGCAAGAGATAAAAGAGCTGTCTAAAACTGGCCAGGAAGAGGCAGTGGAAGAGTCAAAGGCAAGCAAGCGATTGACCAAGAGGGTGAACCGAATGATTGGTCAGATCGACAAAATTATTAATGAATTGGAGACAAGTCAAAAGACAGTGGATGTAAAGCTGGACGGTGGCGATAGTCCTCCTGTTGGGTAAGTGACTTGAGAGCACTGAGTGTGTCTCTGTTCATCTTCAGTCTTGCTTTTGTCTGGTGTGTGATTAGAAAAGAATTAGCGAATAAGTTGTAGTTTAGAATGTGAAGGTAATTTATATTAAAAATAAAATTAACCAAATTATGCTGTAGATTATGTTAAATGTGGTTGATATGAGGAAGGGAAAAAACAAGTATAATTCCCCAGATGCCAGTCCTGGGGCGGGGGTTCTGAAAGTGAAAGTGTCAATGAGCTCAATGAGTATCTTACCATCTTGTTCACGCCTCTAGCACTAAAGGTGTTGTAGGTGAAATCATGCCTTTAGTCATGCTTCTCATGCAGTACCTTTGCCCTGTGTCATTGATTATGACGAATGACAACAGCATATTCATGTTTGTTGTTCATGAGTAGAGGAGATGTCAGTGAGGAAAAATACTGCAATAGAGTCTGTTCTGTCTCTGGAGAGAAATGGGGGAACAGCTCTAATGGAAGTAAGGAGATAATTTTACATAGTACTTTTCTGAGAATTTTCTACATTTCAACTTTAACACATTTGCAGATTTTCAAAAAAGATCTTTCCTGATAGTTTCATTGCAAAATTCATTTATCAACACTTCTCCAGGTTTTAATGTTACTGGAGCATCTTTCATGCAATCATGTGTTGAGCATTCATACATTGTGTATTACAGGCACTGAAATACCTAAAAGCCATGACTGTAGTTCTCACAGGCTGTGATTATAAATGCTGTATGAATATAGTTTATGCTTGTGCCATTTTGTGTGATTCATTAAGAGAGCTTCTTGCCTCCCAAAAAATGTAACCTAAACAGAAATGAGGATTCTGCTTTTGTCGCTTCCAAACTTTTTTCCAGTCCTCAGGGCAAACGGTAATTTGTTTCAAATTTTGTGTGGTAAGTTTAAGGCGACCCTATGAATGGTGCTATAGAGAAGCTGTTGATCAAAACCATCTGAATTTGTAAATTAAAAATAAAATATCTGCTTGTTCTGAATGTAATTAGACTTTTATGTAACAGATGCTTTTGTGGATAATTTTGTAGGTGATTGTGGAAGACTGAGAATTATTAGGTTAAAAATTGCTTAAGTGTCGAAGGCTTGGTTTTTAACCCTCAAATTGGTGCAGTCATTACCAAGCCATCAAGAGTCATAGGAGCAACACCAAGTCCAGGAGATCTAGTGGCAGCTTGAGAAATGCTCCTTGAACAAAAGTCAGTTTGGGCCCAGAGGTTAGGGCCAGGTATCGAGCTATGACTATATTGACAAAGCCCTTGGGTTCATTGCTTATTGGGTTCACTGTCTCCTGCATTTCACCTTGACGTGTGCTGGAAGATGGTTCTTCAAACTAACACAGCTACATAGGCAAGCAGAGGCTTTAGGCTGCAGAAGACAGACAACTTTAGCTTCATGAGATCAGTAGTCAGACAATGGAGACATCAGAAACCTGCTAGCCACGATATCAAGTTCAGTGCTTTCTTCTACAAAGTCTATTCCTAGACGTGAGCAAATGAGGCCTATTTTAACAAAAGAGCTGAATTGCAAAAGTGATTAGCTCTCAGCTTTTGTTTGCCTGTGACTTTCATTAATTTTCTGTGGGCCAGCCTCTCTAAATGCAAAAGGATGGCAGGTGTGTGGCACTGCATCTTTGGTAAATGGGGCAGACAGGGGCAAAGGTCATTAGATACACAGTCTGGGAAGCGCAGAAACTGTGCTAAACTTGATTTCAAATGCTACTGGACACCTGTATTTGTGCAGTAAAGCATATGGAAGCCAAAAGCGTGAGATTTGATGGCAAGATAAAGATTCATTTGAAATCTGCTTTGCTTGCTGATCTGTAACTCATTTTGGCTTTTTTTTTATAAGCATTCTGTTCAAGATGATAAGGAAATAATTCATGTTTTTACAAACAATGTGCAGTGTAGTGACTTTCAGTGCTGCCTTTTGTCAGCTTTACTCCTCTGGAGTAACTGCTTGCCGTGTACAGATTGTGCTTCCTCTCCAGGGAGAATCTGATCAGTATTGCTGAGCTCATTAATGCAATGAAACAAATACAGAAGATTCCAGAGGAGAAGCTAACTAGGATTGCAGAGGCACTGGATGAAAACAAGGATGGCAAAATTGATATAGATAACGTTGTAAAGGTAAGTCTGTAGACTACTTAAAGTAAGGCTAGCCGTCCTGCAAACGTTGTACCTGCTTTGACTTAAATCCATATTGCTGTCTTTTGCCAGAGTCTTGGTACCAAGGAGGTATTGGGTAAAGTATTTTAAATAGATCTTATAATATATATTAACATCTACAGAACTGTTGTGGCTATTTTTGAAGCAGCCAAGGTGAGGATCTTTATCTTGTGTCTGTTACCATGTTACCTTTAAAGTTGTAGATTTTCCTGTGTTCCTGTGTCAAGTTCTGTAAAACCAGGGTAGTTTCGTTGTGCTACTTGTGAATGGGAGGGAGCTTCAGAAGAACTACTTTAGGAATACTGCTATTAGCTTAAAGTCTTGATGTAGTCCATATAGAGAAACTTTCTCAACACAAGAGAATAGCTTCTCTTGCCTACTTCTATACCTTAGATCTGTCACTGAGAACTGTATTTCCTATGCTTGAACGACATCAGACCATCAGTTGTCCTTAGGTCCATTGTAAATGACCTGTGTTCTTTGCCTGATCTGTCCTGTTTTCTCATTTTGCAGAACTTTCTCAGGTTTTCCCTGTTCCTTCTTCATTTTCTTGTTTCCTTTTTACCTGGTAGATGTAGAGAAGTCCTGAAACTTACTTCCTTGCAAGCAATTTTCCTATTCAATACAGAAATAGTGCTTAAACTATGGCCAGATAGAAAATACAGACAGTATTGGCCTTTTGAAACACATTTTCCCTTTCTACTGAAGTTGTCCCAGGGGTGATCATCTTCCCTGTTGCTCTAAACAGTAGTTGTACAGTTAGCAAGGCAGATAAAGTGTACTTCTGAATTCGGCATATAATGCAGAATAATTCTAGGAACTTGAGTAGCTATGCCAAGAATACGTTTGTACAAAAAAGTTTATATAAATTACTTTTTCATTTTGCTTTCTGCAAGATCTATCCCCTCCACTTAAGTTTTTGTGAATTTGTGCTTATTTAATACAGTAGATCTCTTTGATAAAATTAAGCATGTAAAATAAGTATTGTCTTTAAATACTATTTCAGCAGGTACTGAATCCGAGCTTTCCCTTGGAACAGATACAGTAAATGGGTCCATTTTCATAATGCTTTAAAACATGAGTCTGTGTGCTGAGGCCAAAAGTTCTGGATCATTGCTTTAAGTTTTTAGATGTTTGTTGTTTGGTTTTTTTTCTTTAATGCTCTGGATATGTTTGAGGCACTTGCCATTTGAATTTCGTGTAAGAATTTGTACGTGTTCCGTGTAAGAAAAAATGCTGTTGTTCTTGGACATGAGAGAACTGATTACTTTTTTGTCTTGTCAAAATTTATGATATGAAAATGTCTCCATCGTGTTAAAATTAAATGCACTCTCAATTTCATTTTATGTTCATATAGGTAGTAGAATTGATTGACAAAGAAGATATTGATATTGGCACCGGTCAGGTTGCTGAGATTATGGCACTGCTTCAAAAAGAAGAAAAACTGGAAGAAAAAGAGAAAGCAAAGGAAAAGCATGATAAAGAAGCTGCGGAAGCAAAGAACTAAGCTTCAGAATCTGAAGCTAATCCCAGTTGTAACCAAAACCCTGTATATCTTTCTGTGTCTAATGGCTACATATGACTTGAGCTTTATGATTTATGGGAATTGTTTTGAGCTGATTTTAGTAATAAATCGTAGATATATTTCCTGACATATGGAATGAGATTTCCATTCATCAAAGAAGTGATTTACTGTCATTCCATACAGATGAAAACAAAATACGCTTCTTTACCAGTGCTCCTGCCCACAAAATCATGTATTTGCACTCATTGTTGTGGTACAGTGATCCATTAAAGTTGCAAGCTTGCAATATGAATTAAGTGTATCTATCATGGAAAAATGTTTCTCATTTATTTTCTTCCCTCATTGTGTGGGCCCTAACCTTGCTCTCCTTCTACCTTTGAGGTTTTTCAGAATTTAATACAAACTTTCCCTTCCATTACAATATTACATATTTTGTAGCCCGTTCAGTGAAGATACTGTGGCTTCATTAGTAGCTCTTTGAGTTGTATTTCACCTAACTATCACTAAGCTGTTGCCTCACTGACAGAGAATGTGGCATTCTAATCACTTTCATGAATTCATAATTACTATTTTCTTTCTGTTGAAGGGAAAATCAGATTTATTTTTCCCTAGAATGGAAACTTCCCATGAAGTTTGCTTCTTATGGGTGCCTTAAATTTCTTAAGACTAGGGAGCAGAGGGTGGCACTTCTACTCAGAATTCCATGAATTATGAAGGCATTGGAATCACAGGAGCCTTTAAAATGATTTCGGAACACAATCTGTCACACCGTAAAGTGAGTTAAAGTGTTTGTCTAAATAGCAAAATGAAAATAATCATAAATGGAGAAAATGTCAGTTGTGATCTTTTTGCATATGTTTTTAAAAAATGCAGCTATCCTCACATGTTTGTTGTTCTTCATCTGATAATTCATTGCACCGTAACTAGTTCTCTTACCTCTCAACTTTCATCTCAGGTATAAAATCACTAAGCAGGTATAGTCAAAGTACATAAATACTTTCATCTCACTGTGCAGTCAAGTCATATTGCCAGTGCTTTGACTGCATCATTGGCTTTCTCATTAATTGCTTATGGTTGCTGTCTTGTAACTGTGTGATTAAATACAGTAGGTCAAGGTTTGCTCAATGTCTGTCCTTGGTGGTAAATTTTTAAGTTTAAAACTGAAGAAACCAACTCTGGGATGTTCCATAATTCTTGGTGGTGTAAATTTTCCACTCTTTCTTAAAATCTGTTCTGGATACACAGTGTGACTTAAAACAAACTCACAACCCTGCTGTTTTTTTTTAATTTTTATTTTGTACCTGGTATTACAAACTATATTAACATTTTTTATTTTGTGTACACTGTAGAGAGCACATCTTACAATGGCACTGTACACAGGGATGCTGCGGTGGGCAGTTAGTACTTAATGCTTTTAGCCATAGTTGCATATTTTTGTATAAAATGTTGACTCCTGAGCGTATTTCAGTGTAATTCCATGTTGAATATTTATCTAGATTGGCTAAATTATTTGTACAAACTTATTTGAAGTTAGTGGAACAAAACAGTTTTGACAGTCTCATGGCTTGCATGATGGACCATTGTATTTAGTTGTTTCCAAAGCAAGATGTACAGTGAGGTGTACAGTACAATTAATTATTAATTACAATTAATTAGAAAAAGGGTCAGTGTTTAGTTGAAATATTGAGTTAATATGCTGTACAGTTTGCAAAAAAAGCTGCTTACAGTGAGTAAGATCCTCCTGAGAATTACTGTAACTGTATCTGAAGTGTAAAATTGCTGTGACAAAGCTGGAATTCCAAATCAGAACGATCTTTGTAGATGTATCCCTAAACAAGGCGGCTGTTCTCTTCCTTGCAAATCGAGATTAACTTGGAGATTTCAGCATGAAAGTCAGTTTGTAGATTTTTGAAGACAGGACTTCACTAGGTGCTTTTTTAGGCCAAAACTTAGATGAAAATGCAAGAGCAAAACTAATTTCACGGAAACACAATTAAGAAAATAATTTTACATTGTATAATTTACAGTTAGAATTAATGGGCTTTGAATATATGCGAAATTTAGCAGTTGCATACCTTCAGTTTGAACACCATGTATAACAATCTTACTTGACATTCCTGGAACATGATAAAGATACTCTAAAATTGTCTGCTACCTTTCGTGGAATATCAGAACCCTAAGAGTTGTGTGCACTTGAGTGCATGCACGTTTAAAACAGGGAAGTAGCAGAAGAAGCTGCTTTCAAAGATTTATTGATTAAAGTTTTACAGAGCTTTAACTTGTCCTTGCACTAAATTATCCGATGGTAGTGTTTGGCAGTTCAAGACACTTTGCTGCTGTTCTTTGTGTATTTACTGCTCACTTAAAATTTTCTGTGGATTAAATAAGTAGGGAGCCAAAAATAGCTGGTTTATTGCTATTTTTTTTATGACGAATGTCGTGATTAAAATTTTGATACATTTTATTGAACATTTTTAGCTTTTGGATTTGTTTGAAATTCGACATATTGTGAAATTTTAACAGGTTACGTAAAATACATTTAAATGCTAATCACAAATGTCAGGTTTCCCCTGTTACCTAGAGCGTTTCAAGGACATGCACATCAACCATAGCAAAGATTTTCACCGGGAATATTTTTCTTTGGATGTTTGAAGTAGGCAAACCCGTGACAGCTGGACTTGAACACCACATGTTCTCCAAGCTTAAAAAGCTTAGGAAGCCCTCCGTGATTCCCACTTCCCTGGTTTTGAGCCTTCCCGAGCAGCTCTGTCCAGGTGACACAGCCAACTCCTGCAATTGGTGGCTTGAGGAGTAGCTTCAACTAACACGCTTTGGTGTCTTTCGTGTTGACCAAACAAACTAGAAACTGCAGTACTTTCAGAGAAAGGATGACTTCTGAGTGTACAGTAACTGGCCAGAACTTATTCCTGGAAGAATTATTTTATCAGGAGGTGTAAATACTTGTTTAAATAATTAAAGGACGTGTGAGATTTCGATGACCTCGTGACTTACACAGGCAAAGCCTCTAAGCTCAGAGTTAGGTAATTGGTAAGACCACTGTTGGGGTTGTTTCTGATTCGAATAAGATCAGATTTGGATTATAAACTATCCAGGAGGAAAAAAAGTGTAAAAGATGTAAAAAGATTTTTTTAAAAATTCCATTCAGCAACAGGGAAGAGAAGTAATGTAGGATGCCATTTCTTTTTTCCCCTCAAAACAAGCAGGTACAGGACTTCATTGAAAAAACTTGCTTCCATTTTGTGTTAGCACAAAAGATGGTGTTTACGGAGATATTCGTCACTGACTGCATGATGTCTGAGAGCAGGTCTTCCTGCAAGTACCAGAAGGCTGATGTAATGGGTGGTTGTCAGCAGGTCTGCAGGCAGGTAGAGCGTTCTCCTGAGAGGATAGTACCTTACACTTACGTAGGCTTTGTCTGGGGTGGGGGGGTGGGGACAAGTTAACTTTTATACAACTCCAAAATACTTCTTGTAACTTTCTATCTACATACCTTGCTAATCATTTAAACTTTAGCTACTTCAGCATGTATTTAAATACTTCTAAATTGTTTATAGTGAATTATTGGGTATATTTAATTGAAAGAATAATCCCATGCCCTGTTCTTTGTATGTGTTCCAAATTTTGTTTTTCAGTTGAAGAATTTCAGCCCGTGTATTATAAATTTAAGTTGAAAATCATTTGTCTAAGCTCTGAGCATACTGGTCCTGTGTTTGCCATAACACAGTATAAATTTTTTAAGTTAATTGGAGTTTGTGTCCTTTGTTTAGTTATAATAAATGTGTCATTTTGAAACCTAATCTCTCTGTTAATTTTCTGTTGCTTTTGATTATTTAGTGTTACTTTATTGCTGTTCAGATGAGCTGTCAGTCACCGAGCTGGACACTGATGAGCTGAGCGATAGAACTGAAATGTTTGGGTTGAAGAGGGCGAGTGAAGGACAAATGTTAGAACCAGGAGGGTGGTGGCTTGTGTGGGATTTGGAGGGACATTAATACTTGCAGAAATTCTTTTGGTGAATGTGGGACCTACAAGAAAGCTGGGGAGGAACTTTTTTACAAGGGCTTGTAGTGATAGGGTGACGGGTAATGGGTTCAAACTGGAGGAGGGGAGATTGAGATTAGATGTAAGGAAGAAGTTTTTTACTCAAGAGGATGGTGAGACACTGGAACAGGTTGCTCAGGGAGCTTGTAGATGCCTCAACACTGAATATGTTTGACACCATGTTGGACGGGGCTTTGAGCAACCTGGTCTAGTGGGAGGTGTCCCTGCCCATGGCGGGGGGAGGGCGTTGGAACTAGATGGTCTTTAAGGTCCCTTCCAACTCAAACCGTTCTGATTTTTTTGGACTCTCTTGCCTTGATGTAGGGGGAGAAAAAAATAGTGGCACCTATGACCAAGCAGAGTGCATGATGAGTCTGGCTGGTGCGTAGGTGGTAGGCACAGGTGAGATTCAAGTCTCAGAAAAGCTGAGTCTGAAAGGGACCTCCAGAGGTCATGTAGTCCAGCCCTCTGCTCACAGCCAGCTTCCCAGGGCTGTGTCCCATCAGGGTTTGAGTGTCAACAGGGATGGAGACTCCACCAGCTCTCTGCATCCTCTATGGATGCACTTCTCTGTCACCTATGCCAGTGTTTGATCACTCTTAGGAATAAAAGTTTTCCTCTTACATTTCCCTTGTGACAGATAATGATAATTTATTATTGCAGATGTGAATTTATGGATTGTCTGCAAATATACACCGAGGGAATGGTAACAGACTTCACTTACGAGAAATAATAGATAACAGAGACATTGATGCAACTTCCCTGGGTGGAATCTTCTTTTACATCAGGCTGGTAATGCAGGTGTGCAGAAAGCTGGTTGGAAAAAAACCTCTGACTTCATGAAATCATGGTCTTAAAAGTATTAATATAGAAGGAGTTTTGTTGCAAACCATGTTGGTGAAGTGTCATTTGAAGGTTGAATACGTATGTATAGCGGTGGGGGAGGGATGGGTAGTCTTGTGGTTGTTGCATTGACCTGAGGCTTAAGAAATCCATGTTCTGTTAATGCCTAGTCTTTCAATAATGCATCATTGGCCCTTGTGCCACTGTAACGTAGAACCTTCTTGACAGGGACTGGGCAGAGAAGGTCTCCAGAGCAGAGTTCGTCTGTGCAAGGACCTATTACAGTATTTTGTAGTGATAAGGCTTTTAAATACTGAATGCAGACAGCGACAGACCATAACATACTGTTTCCTTGGCTAAGGAACATTACTTTTCTCACTGTTTATATATTGAAAAGCATTTCTGGTATTTTCTTGAATTACTCCTCAACTCTGATGTGAGCAGGAGGATGTTTGTAGTGTGTTTCTAATTCCCTCTGCTCTGTGCTCACTTCCACTTTTGTGTATTATTGGATATAAATCTTTCCCAGTAGTTAAATACCCTTCACAGGTCAAAATTCTTCAGGGGCTCGTTAGCATGTAAAATTTTATCCTTGCCAAACCTTCTCTGGTTTTCAGACATCAGTTTCTCTCATTTAACTGGTGTAAAGGATTTCTGCTATGCAAGGGATGGATCCAATTCAGATTTGCCTCTTTCCATCTAGTATTTCTCTTTATGTATATTGGCAGAGCAGAACCCTTCGTGAATGGCCTGATTTATGTCTCGGTGAACGCTGCAGCCAGCAGTTCAAGATGTCAGGTCTCCCGTGTGTGTTGGGAGTGGCTGCGGATTCTCCCTCTCCCTCCTTTTGTCTTAGCTCCAGCCCAAGAGCCATCCAGGTTCCTTCCTAGGATTTTCTAACCGCATTTTCAGATCCTTGATTGAGCAAGATCTTCAGACTTCACCTGAAGGAGAGCTTCTGCAAGGAGCTGAAGGGCAGCTGGGAGATGAGCAACAAAAATAATAATAATAAAAGGCCTTAGGAGTCTTCGTAAGTTAAGATGGGAATTAACAACCTGTTGCGCAGAAAACCTAGGGATCTCTGCAGCCTACTCCGTACTTGTAAGATGGTTTTTGCCCCAGATTTAATCAGGTTATATATACCAAAGAAGTATGCAAATAAGCAGGTTTTTCTTCTCCATCCTTCCAATCCCACAATCTTGTCATTTTCCTTATCCCTTACTTAATATGCAGGACTAAGTAGGAAAGATTTATGGAGTCCTTGTTGCATTTTAATTTCTCTGTACCTTGCTTTGTACTGGTGGAAGCAGAGTTGAACTACAGCAACCATTAATCTTTCCAGTGAACATCTCCTCACTAGATGATTTTCAGTGCTTGGTCTACGTAAACTCAGTTATTAGTGGCCTTCATCAAGCTCCACTCTCACCTTCCTCTATCATAATTACACCAGCTCCACCATGGTCCCTGTGCAGTCTGCATGCAATGCTCGTAAAAGCAGAAGGCTTTTATCCTTCCCTTTGAATCCTGTGTGCTTTTAGCACAGGGATCTGCATATGCCCTTCCATAAGCCACAGCATTCTAGCAGAAAATACATTCTTAGGATGAGTCTTCAAAATCAGGAGTGACATTGAGGGGAAGGCACACACATCACGATTTTTAGACCTACCTTCTGCAGCCAGAGTTACTCATCCAAATTCTGTAATTAAACTAACAGTGTTGTCCCTTAGTGACTCAGTATGATTTAATCTGAGGTGTACCTAAACCACTTGGGTCGTCATCTATACCCACTCTGAAAATCCTTTGTACCCACTCTGAAAATTACATCCTTATGGGTATCTAGGGTTTAGACATCAAAATTCAAGAATTGACCGATGTCAACCCAAAAAACTTCTTCAAAGAAATGGAGGAGGAAGCATTAACAGGAAAACCTTATTTGTACCTCTTAATACCTTTGTGATCAAGAGAAATCTTGCGTGGACAATAGCTCAACTAGCCAGGCTCGTATGGCATCTGTAGCAGTGAATGGAAATAAATGGAGGGGAAGATCTGATAGTGTGAGCATTTTGGTTGTGCTTCCTTCCCTGCAGTTTGCCCTTAGATGAGCAGGATGCTATGGTATTAATTGTAATTTTGTGAATATGAGCATACCCTTGGTCAAAAGAAATACAGTCTATTGTACCACCAAGCTTGATACTCTTACTGAAGTTCTGGATGAAACTTAGGAATGTCTAGGAAGCAGGGTAAAGTCTTTAAAAACTTCCTTTTTTTATTTTCTATTTTTCTTTTATTTTTTTTAATTTTTTTTTCTTCTTTAATGAAGCAATAACACAGTGTCCAATAAAGCAGCCACACGTCACCCGTGTTTTGCAGAAGACGAGCGGGAGAGCGAAGTGCTGTCCGAGCACAGAGGCCAGCATCACCCCGGCGTTCCCACCCCAGGAGCGGCACCCACGCTGCAAAACAAGACACCCCCCAAAAAGCCCCCACCAAACCGCATGCCCCCGTCCACCCGAACGCGGAGCCGGAGCCGATGGCGGGCGGGTTCCGCCGGGGCCGCCCGGTGCCACCTCACTAGATGGCGTGCCCGGACCGCCCGCCGGGACCGTGCAAAGCACCTGCCCGCCTGCCCTCCCTCCTTCCCTTTCTTCCTCCTTCCCTTTCTTCCTCCTTCCCTCCCTCTCTCCCTCCCTTCCTCCATCTCTTGACTTTCCCCAGCTGGTCCTTACGTCCCGTTTCTTGCTCTGCACTCACAAGACCATGTTTCTGCACCCCCAGCTCAGTTCTCGTTTCCCCTCATGCTCCCCCTTCCCCTGTTTCATCTCCTCTCTGCTTGTCAAAAGGATAATACTGGCAAACCAGCATAAACCTTTGCTATCCAGTCAAATGGCGTGGTATAAATCAGCCACGGGGCTTGCCCAAGTTAATCCCTCTTTAAAACGCAGCATCGATTTTAGGAAGCTCGCTGATGTCACTTTAAAATTGGACAGGGGAAGAGAATGCACCACAAGCCTTTGGTGAGCTCCGGTGCTCGTTTGTTGCTGTCCCTCTGTGGGTTGTGGAGGTTTTCTCGCAGAGGACGTGAGAGGGGAGTCTTTAAAAATAGAAAAATAAATTAACTCCCCGCCCTTGGAAAATCAAGCAACAAAAAACCAAACTGTCCCTAGTGAGTTTGTCTACCTGGTTTCTACTCATTTGACTTCAATTGGCTTGGTGGAAAAGCCCCTGACAATGTTTTCTTTGTGGAGCTACTTACGGGCTGCGTTTACGTGGGTAACTCTGGAGCTGCACAGGTCCTCCAAAAGTTTCCTGACTCTCTCCTTAGTAGGTCACTAATATGTGTCCTAGTCTACCCAGAGCTCTTCCCTCCAGGCTGGTGACATCTGCTTATCCCCTTCAGTACTGACACTGCGATCAAGGTGTTCAAACGTGGCTTGCGGGTTTTTTGCCTACCTTGGCTGCAGAGGATCCCATTTGACACCACATCTAGAGGTGACATCCAAACACCCCCGGAGATCCAGTCCTTTTGAGATGTTTTGAAGTGCTAATCTGGGTTTACATCTTCCCACAGAGCCCAGCACCTTCTGTAGCTATAAAAGCAGCGGTGCTGGTGTGCTCTCCTGTGCACACAAAGGCAGCTTCGGCTCTTGTCTCAAGGGCTCAACAAATGTATTACTCAGTGCTATAAACACTTGGTTAACAAAAACTCAAAGTCTGCTCTCATTTCTTTGATACAAGGTATGTTTAGGATCAGATGCTAGGCCAGGTTAGAGTAAGTTACACATGTGTGATTCAGCAGTTTGGATGTGACAAATGACTCAGGCACATTCTAAAAAAATGTGGCTTGGTGAAAAGGTGTGAGTCAGAGGATCAGAATAATTCACTCTGGAAGGGACCACCGGGATCATCCAACCTCCTGCTCCAAGCAAGGCCAAATTTAGATCAGGTTGCTCTTGACCTTATCCAGTCATGTTTTGTTTGTCTCTCGGGATAGAGATTACACAAATCCCTGTTCCCTGTGTCTGGCCACCTTCATGGAGGTAAATTTTTCCTGAAATCAGGTGGGTATGTCCTATGTTGCAGCTAGTGTCTGCTGCCTCTTGCCCTATTGCTGTGCACTCCCAGGAAGAATTTGGCTCCATCTTCTCCACACCTTCTCATTAGGCAGTGGCAGGTTGCAACAAGGTCCTCCTGAAGCCATCTCTTCTGCAGGGTCAGCAGGCCCAGCCAGCTCAGCCTTTTCTCACATCCTATGTGCTCCAGTCCCTGGCCATCGTGGTGGCCTCTGCTGGATCCACTCCAGTATGTTCATGTCCAGAACTGGACCCCAGAACTCAAGGTTTGTCTCACCAGTGCTGAGCAGAGGGAAAAGATCATCTCCCTTGACTTGCAGGCAATGCCCTTTCTAATGCAGCCCAGGATGCTGCTGGTCTTCCTTGCTGCAAGGACTTATTGCTGGCTCATGGTCAACTTCTCCACCAGGATCTTTTCTGCAAAGATACTGTCCAACTTGTCAATGACCATCCTGTACTGGTGCATGGGGTTATTCCTCCCAGGTGCAAGGGCTTTGCATTTGCCTTTGTACCACTTCATGATGTTCCCATCAGCCAGTTTCTCCAGCCTGTTGAGCTCTCTGCACACAGACCTCGAGGAATTCTACTGAACAAGAAGGGTTGAAATGGAAACAAGGAGGTCACATGGTTAATGCACGATGTGGAATAGTTGAGCCTCACTTGTAAAATGCAAGAGGTTGTTCAGGGTAAAACCAGCTTAATGCCAGGCATGGAACTGATGACAATTTTACGCAATTATTATTAAGTGAGCAAACTACCATGGGGCGTTATAGAAGGTCTGGTTCAAATGTGAAAGTTCTAAACTCTTCAACTATGATGTGCTCTAAAAATAGCCTTGAGCCTCTGCATCAAAAAAAATAATGCTTCCCTTAGGAGACTTAACCAGGTCTAAACAGAAAGCTTTCTGGCCAATGTCCAGCTACTCTTTTTTTAAAAGTTCTGTAATTAGCTTTCTTTTCATTACTTTCTGATGGGAAGTTTTCTTTTTTCTTTTCCTCATTTCTGTTAAGCAGCAGTGTGTGCTCAGTTGCTACGATGATGAGAATAATGGCATTCCTACCACCCTGAAATGCTGTAAGTTGAAAAGTTTATGTGATTTTTGTACATACTGGTCTTACAAATTGTAAATGACCCGTTCATTACTTATGCTATGTGGGGTAAAACCAAACAAAAAGTTTTTCTTCAGTTCACCTTTGAATCACGTGTTTTCTGCCCTACATGCTTTCTAGATGTGAACTACAGCAGGATAGATTTTTTCCAACTTATTTAACAGTGCTGGAAGCTGCAAGTTTAGAAGATGCCGTGCAGCAGAGCTGGAACTCACTAGATCTTTGTCCAAAGTCAATGGGTTACGGGGTTTTTGTTCAGTCTGTAGAGATCTATGCTATTTGCCTCAAGTCTCCCTGCCCTACAGCAATGATTAAACTACAGCCTTGGTAGGTCAGAGCTACTGTTTGCTAAAGTGTGCTCCACAGCTCTAGGGACTGTTCGGTTGTTTGTTACCCTGTAATATCTAAGGATAATTAAAAATAAAACAAAATGAAACAACATATTAAAACCCTGAAACATCCGCTTCTAAGTCCAGGCAGAGCCTGAATCCAGGTGAAGATTCCTTCAGGATCAGCGTCACAGGGTAATCAGGTGACTGCAGATCCCTGTGAGAGCAGTGGGTTAAAAAGTATTTTCAGATTGTAATGAGACAGAATATGAAATATGATTACACCAACAAAAAATACACTGATATCTTCCATATTGAGTTCCACACACTCTGGCTCCCAGCCCCAGAAGACTTGGTTTATGCAATGACTTTGCCTATAGCTGCTGTCCAGCTACCAGGTCTTTGCATCATGCTGTAGCCTTGCCCACTTAGAAACCTCCTGAGTATCTAGTGCGAGCTGGAAAGTCTTTAGCTGGAAGTTAACTATTAAAAGAAACTCCCAGGCAATGGTGGAGTCTCCCTGCCTTGCTGTCTCCCAACTGAGACGTAGCTGTCATTATCATTCCTTGCACAGAATGCACAACCTTTTTCTTGGGGGAGGGGGGGGGGGAGGAATTACTTTTCAGAAGGAGTTAACACAAAGCTGCCATCAGCAAGACAAATTTTAGCAAAGACATAAGCAAGAAGGTGTGATCCAGAGCAGAGATTCCTAAAGAGGAGGCAACAGCTGGTGAGGCTGCAGCACGATGGAGAAACATCTGGAAGCTTTAGGAAACTGTAGGCCAAGTGGGACAGCGTGACGCCGTTTGTCTGTCTCGTTAGAGCTTTCTGGGCCAGCTTAATAGGAAAGCTGTGTATGAGATAAGGGCGGTGGCTACACCGGGTGTCGATGAGCTCTGATGTGCAGTATATTGAATCCAGGTTTGGGTATGGCCCTTCACCAGTAATACTGATGAACTGGAGTGGTTCCAGATTAATGAGAATAACGAGTGGTTGGTTGCTGTAAGGAACAGTTAATCGCATTGCTTTAATTAGAAAATACAGGACCAAAGGGAAGGAACACCCAAGTTCGGAAATGTTTGCACAGGGCCTAGTGCTCTGTTCTCCTTTGCAGCTGCCGGGGTGAGATGAGAGCAATCAACGAAATTTTCAGTGACATTAGCAGAAGACTGGGGTTTCTGCAGACTCTCACTAGCACAACTTGAGGCATTGCAGTTTCTGGTGTCGGCTGGAGGTTGCTAGGCCTGTAGCTAACAGCTGTGACAGCTGCTGCAACTCAGCAGTTGATGTGTTAATTTAAACCACCACCACTTATGCTTTAAGTTATTGCACCAGACTATGGCATGGAAGAAGCTGAGATGGGACTGTGTGAAGTCTCTCATCCAACATGCTGCACAAAGCAGGTCTCAACCAGAGCAGATTGCTCGGGGCTTCATCCACCTGAATTCAAGGACTCAGTCCCAGGATGGAGATGCCACAGCTCTTCTGGGCAACCTATTTGCGATATTTGACCACCTTTACAGTGAAATTTTTTTTTCCTTATATTTAATTCTTATTTCCAGCACTGCAGCTTGTGTCCCTTGCCTCTCCCCTATCATGGTGCAATGAATAATGTTAGCTATTACAAATAAATACTAATAAATCCCTCAATTCATAGAATCATAGAACCCAGGTTGGAAGGGACCTCAAGGATCATCTAGTCCAACCTTTCAAGGTAAAAATACAGTTTAAATGAGATGGCCCAGCACCCTGTCAATCTGAGTCTTAAAACTGTCCAATATAGAGAGATCCACCACTTCCCTTGGGAGATTATTCCAATGTCTGATTGTTCCCATGGTAAAAAATTTTTTACTACAGTCCAATCGGAATCTCCCCAGGAGTAACTTGTACTCACAATTAATAACATGTTTCTTCATAACTGCCTAATGGGCTCTAATTTCATGATGCTGCAGAGGTGGAGGACATGAACTGTCTTGCTTTGGCCAGGTTTGAGCATCGTAACAGGGCGGCTGTAGTGGCCGAGCCCACCCTGCACAGCCCTGCTCAGCGCAGGCAGCTGCCACCCTGGGAACAGCTGCCTTTCCATGGGGTGATAAATCCATCCCTGGCCGTGGTTGGTGCGCAGTGGTTGAGAGCACTCTGGGATCCTTGGGCATGAAAAGCTCTGTAAAGCCTGGAGTTGCTTATGATGATGATTACTAAAATAAAACTTTAAAATGCTTTAATGTAAGGAGTTCATTGGAAAGTTTACAATTTGGGGTGTTTTATGGGGGGAGAAATTATTTCCAAGAACCAAGTTAGAGTAAGTTCCCCTTAGGACGATGCAAAAGGGGAGTTCCAGTCTATTACAAAATTAGCATGGCTATAGCTTTCTAAGCCTTTAAGATTCCTTAGTATCAGGGGGAAAGGGGAAAAGAGAATCAGGCAGCCAGAACGGGAATCTGTCTCTATTGGGAAACGATTAGAAAGATGCAATGTGGTGGCTGGGACCCAGGCAGAATTTGAATGTCATCCCTTTCCTATAAATAATGCATAAGCATCATCATATTTTAAAATGTAGAACCCAGAGGGAAATAATCTGTTTTGATTGAACTGGGATATAACATTTTGGCCTGGAATTCAGAGGTCCCAAGTTCAGGGGTCCCGAGTGGTGTGTCCCAGATGCTGGATGCTCTCCTCTCCCACTCGAGCATCTTGGGAGCAAAGAGATGAGGATGCTGCACCAGAAGCAGATCAGAGGGCTGCAGCTTCTTGGTTTGAGGGTCTTCCCAGATGTACTGCAAGCCCCACCAGGAAAATGGGATGTTTACCATGAATGATTTTTCATCTCTGGACCAATGAATGGAATATTTACCACCTAGACTGAAAGTTACAGGCTGTATCTTTGTCAGCTCAGAGTAATGCAACTCCAACAGAAAGCTTTTGGGGCAAATGTTGAAGTTTTCTGTGGGAATTCACGGTGAACAAAGAAGAGAGGGCATGTCCCATCCAGCTTTCAGGAGTGATGCTGCTCTGTCTGGACACTTAAATGGTGCTCAGTCACTGTGCTGTCCAAATCACTCATGCATTACTGTCACAATACTATACACACTGTCCCATAGGTGATAGGATGATGGAGTAAGGCGTCAGTGGTCTATATTTTTGAAGTTTTGCAGACCTAGCCCCCAGAAGGTATGCAATTCTGGTTTTCATGATGAAATTATGCTAACAAAAGTCCTGATCAGCTTAACCCAGACATCTCATGGCTTAAAGTACAAGGTCTGGCTTTGCTCTCATTCCCTTTCAAAGCCCATTCACACTGTCTTTGTATGAGTTTCTGCTGAGCATGAGAATTTGGCTGTCACTTGACATCACTCAGCTCTGCTCTGTTGCAAGCAAGCAAGGAGAAACTGCTATAAAGTTTTGTCCTGCAGTAGTCTCCCAGGTTGGTAGGAAATACCACAGCCTCTTTCTGCTAAGCACAAAAATTGGAGACATGCCCCTTGCTTAGCACTTAGGATATGAACAGACAAGGCATGAGCAAGGGTTTGAGACCAAAATACAGAAGGGTTAAGCAACTTGGCAAGTCAACAGACATACAAAGTGGCAAATGAAGAGCCCATGTCCCCATCAAGGGTCCCACCTGGTAAGAGGCATTGGCTTGCTCCCCTCCTACTTCTCTGCCTTTGGATTGCTCTATGTGCAACACATTTCTATGGGAACTGCCCTCTCTTTGCCTGAACTAGAGAAGAAAATTGACAGAAGAGAAATGAAGTGATTACTAATTAGCAATTAGTTCATTAATAGGAGACATCTGCTTCACATTAGGCAGGGAGAGATGAAGAAGGCTGAATCTCCTGTCCCCAGTGACTAGCTGTTTATGGAGTCTGCATTAAACTAGAAATCAGGCTTTTTTTACGGTTGCTTTTTCACACCCTGGAGATGTCCATGTATTGAGGGCTGAATGATGGTGAATGCCACTGATGGGACAGGGCATAGTGCAGCACAGGAGACTCTCCGATGAAGGATCCTCACTCTGCTGTATGCAGGGGTGATCCACCCTGCCCTGCATCCTGCTTCATTGCCAGCTCTGCCTCTCCCAAATTCCTAACCCTGGAATGGGCAGAGGTGGGAAGGAGGCTTCTGGATTTGGAAGGAGAAACTGGAATTGCCCCTGCAGTGAATTCAATCAGGCTTGAGGATGGGCTTTGAGGCACTGATGAGAGCAGTCGCCTGTACCAGTGCCCAAACCCCTCCCAGGACACGCAGCCTGCTCCAGGGAGCCTGATGGACCTGAAAGTCAACTTGCTCTTGTAAGCTCTGGATGCAAAATTTGAATTACTGGAAGATCACAAATAGCTGAATAGCCAAACCAGTTTTTAAAGATGTTGAACAATTGGCTTCTCCATCTGCCTGTGTGCTTTCAGAAATTCCCATCACAGTATTGGGTGAATATTTCAAAGCAGGAGTGGGAAAAGGTACCGGATCCTCCATAGCAGCAGTGCTTTCTCCTAGAAGACAGGAGAAGGAGTATGAAGAGTTTCACATGGCATGTTGTAAAACTGAAAGACCATGAAGTTCAAAGGTGAGCTCCTTGTATACATCCTGGAGAGCACTGGGCAGAAGATGCCAGGGAAGTTCTTGCAGTTTTATTTTCTGGTAGAGAATTTGGAAACCATGTGTGTGAATAAGCAAGGCGGTCAAAGAAAACAGTTATCAAGAGAGTTTGGGAAAACGCAAGCTATCTTTCCCTGGACATACATCCGTAAATGTGTCCTCCTTGCCTCAATTTTCTGAAGCTCTTACGAGTTACCATAGAATACCAGGTTGGAGGGGACCTCAAGGATCAGCTGGTCCAGCCTTTCTTGGGAAAAACATGGTCTAGACAAGATGGCCCAGCACTCTGTCCAGATGAGTCTTAAAAGTGTTCAGTGTTGGGGACTCCACCACTTCCCTGAGGAGATTATTCCAATGACTGATTGTTCTCATTGTGAAAATTTTCCCTGTGTCCAATCGGAATCTCCCCAGGAGTAACTGGTATCCATTATTCCCCATCTTCTCCATGTAATTCCTTGTAAAAAGGGAGTTGCCTTTCTGTCAGAATTTCCTTCCCTTCCAAAGCTGAAGCACTTTAATTGTATTGAAATTAAATGGAAAAAGAGATCCCCAACTAAACCTGAAAGCAATTTTTTAAATTTAATATAAAAGGCCATTTTTTTTTGAAAACCATGTAATTTGGTTGTAATCAAATCCTTTCCTATCAAAGCAGCAAAATTTCCCTAGATCTCAGGAGTGGTGGGACAGGCATTCAGCAGATTTTGGCACTGACAATGGCAGCAGACTTCTGATTGCATCAGCTGTGAAACTCCTTTCCCTGGTCACCACATGGATTTTCTGCCTGTGGATCAAGAGTATTTGAGTTTTGAGGCTTGTCTACTAGGCAAAATTGTCCAGAATAATCTATTTTGCCAGAGCTGCTCTGGAGCTGCTGCTCATCTGAACCTATTGAGGGAGCATATGCCAGAGCAATTATTTTGCTCTGAAAGACAGCATTAATTATTCCACAGTAAAATGACTCTGGAAGACAGTGGTCTGAGCAGGGACCTGTTCCAGAACAGTGATTGTGGAATAGCTTACTCTGCAATAGCTATTCTGGTCAAGTTCCTCGTGTCGGCAAGCCGTGAATCCCTGCTGCAGCACGGGTGGGAACGCACCCAGTGCTCACAGCCTCTGGCTTTACAGACAGCTGCATGGCTGTAAGCTGATGAATCCAATAATGTTATTACCGTGCTTGCCTTTGAGCGAGCAAGAAACATCTCTATTAACACCTCTGCCTCCTGGATTTTTCACCTCCGTTAAGTGCTATGCACTCCTCCATCACAGCACAGCTCCACAGGGTTGCCCATCCCTTCTCCTCCCTTCCCACTGAAAAGCTGACCCGTTTTGTCAATGTTTCTTAACTCTCTTGACCTTGTGGATTTTATTTCTCTGCCCAAATGAAAGCAACCCCCTCTTATTTTATCTGCATCATGGACCTTCTGTCAGTGCTCCTTGGATTCCCTTTTTTTTCCCCCAGATGGCCGATGAGGTTAAACTGAAGCAGGCAGCTCTCTAGCCCCACGGAGCCTGCAGTGAGAGCATCGCTGCGCGTCATTGCCCCGTGTTTACAGTCTTCTCAGGCAGCTTTCAATCGGCATGACAGTGTTTTCCTGCCCAAGCCAACTTGAATTAATTTGAAGCATAAGATTTCAGGAGACAGTATCAAGTCCTTCAGTGAAATCCAAATAGATTGCAGCTGCTCTGCGCTCTATTAACCCCGTCATTTTGTAATTCTGTCCAAAAAAACTGGGGGGAAGGGCAAAGAAAGCTGGAGTCTGGCAGGATTTTGATTCCACAAAACCAAAGGCGAGTTGGAGGGAGTGTAGGAAATGCTTTCCTGGAGCAGTGTAGCAGGTCCGTGTGGCCAATTTCCTTGTCCACAACATGGACTTCCTTCTTTACCTATGCATGCCCCTTTTATCCATCGTTAATGATTGGTGTAGTCCCCAAAGTGCAAGTATTTGTGTCCCTTGTGGCTAGTACAAAATTTTGTGAAGCACCTCATGATTTTGGTTTTTATGTTCTTCACTGCTATCAACTGCCAGGGGGACTTCTGTTCCTCAGGGCTGGGTTCTTCAAAGTAGTTAAATCTGAAAAGTTAAATCTCTCCTCCCATACCTCATAAACAAAAACTTCCAGACACCTAATATGAACAGAAGCACTGGATGCTTTTTAGGACTTTGCAAGCCATTGACCTCAATAGTGCTGTGGGACACAAACCAAAGTGAGAATCAGGAAGAAAATGCCCTGTGTTCTTTTTTTTTCAGTTTATATTATGTTGGCTGACTGTTGGCCTCCTAATGGATCCTGGTTCTGTTGTCTGCCAGGTGTTTAATGGTTTCCCTTCACTCATTATGTGTCTCTGTCCTTATAATGATCTTTGGTATTTGCTGTTCACCACGTGTAAGTGTGACCTGGTCTTCAAGTTCATGTTGAGAAACCAAACCAGAAACAAACATCTTGATGGTATGAAAACTAGCCAGTTAATTCCCTTGCTGGGATAAGAGATGAGGAGCTGAGCAAGCTTATTTGTATATGTTCACTTTTTCCAGCAAAGGAGAGATTTCTCTTCCCTAACTGCAAAGCATGCTGGCTGTTGCCCTTTCCTGCTAAAATATCCCAGCTTCACACTCTCACCCCCCCTGAGGGAGGAGCCCACAGCCCAAAGTGGGTATTTGCATGTGCAGAGTCTGTGGCTTAGCAGCAATGAAGACATAACTAAAGCTGGGAGTCTGCTCAAGCTCCTCTAGGAAATGAGACGTTGACTTTTGCTTCTGCTGAGCCGGGCCTGGACGTGGTTACACGCTTTGGCACCAGCACCAGCTGCTTTGCTGATCCCGGGGCTTTCACAATATAGTTCGTATCAGAATGTGGAGGTAACGAGAATAAAGATAAAACCTTAGCAGATGATTGCTGGGAAGCTGCTTCATTCATTTTGCTGTCTTTCCAACCATGTCTCACCAAAATATCATATGGGAGCACTGAGACATCTCTGCCACCTTCTGTCATGAGATATCCTCAGTAGTCAAATCCCTCTGTGCTGCTCATTCGCTTACTCTAAAAAACAAAACAAAACAAAAAATCAAACCAAAGCAAAAATCGCCAAATCAGATTCCCTCTGTGTTTTCCCAGCTTCATTGTACAGTTTTAAGAGGAAAGCCACCTTCTGTATATTATTTTCCAAGAAAGTGGTTTCTGTTAGGACATTTCTTTACTGATACCTGAAATGCATCTCAACACAGATTTCTTTTTCTCTTCAAAAAGGACAACAGAAGTTCAAAAATAAATTGTTCCGGTAGAAGTACTTCGATATGTTTGAATGGTAGAGGACGAAATAAATTCTACATGCCAGTGTCAGAAGAGAAGGATTTGGGATGCTGTCTCTAGCTCTGGTGCTAACTCTCCATGAGAATCTTGCTTAGATGAGACCCTGTATGAGGAAAGGGTGCCTTGCTTCACTAAAGCTCTTGGAATACTCAAGCTTTACTTCACTGTGTCTCATTTTTCCTGTCTCCAAAGCACAGGTTGTACCACAAACCCTGGTCAGCTCCAGATGTTCAACTGATGCCAACCAAAACAGCTCCAGCACAGCTCGTGTTGGCCGTGTACTCATCTGCTTGTATTGCTTCTAGCTCTTATCCTTCCCCACATCATCTCTCTCCCAGTGATTTGTTTGTCCCTTTGTGCTGTCACATTTTGGTTTACATCATCACTGCTGATGGCAGGTCCTTGCCTGGATGCTCTGTGCCCGCTGCACTCTACTCTGTGGCAAATGCTAGGAGATGCTAGGAGAAGGTTGGACTTGATGACCCTGGAGGTTCTTTCCAACCATAATGATTCTGTGATTCTGTGATTCTGTGATTCTGTGAAAGGAAATTACCAGTAGCAGAGAACAAATGGTTAATTCCAGTCTCCTTTCCTCTGCCTGGACCAAGCATAAATTCCCACTAGAAACAGCTGTGCAAGCAGCTGCCACTCAGTACAAAAATTAATAATCCCAGTTTTAACAAAGCAAAACTTTGATGCAGAGCATAACTGCAGAGGTAACATTTAAGGCTGTGATTGTGGCTTTGGAATTAAACCTTCTATGTAGAGGTTTCAATACGGATTATCTCAGTCCATTTTCACTCAAAGCCCAGCACACATGATCTGAAGGTAACAAATATTTCTAAAAGGGTCTAGAACCATAAGTCTCATTTTCAGACTGATGGAGAAATGTTAGATGCATGTTTTTCTCTTCCATCACCCTCGCTTTAATTAGTATTATTCTTCTAGTAAGGGGAGTGAATAATATTTCCTTGCTTGGCACTCTGTTTCATTAAGCAAACTGCTTGCTATTAAGTCAAACTTAGTTGGCTTATTTTGTGATTTAAAGATTTCACCTGTAGCCTCTGAAACTGGGTGATGACTGGTACCATCAGAAGGGGGCAAAATTTGCATGAAGTGAGGTTTTTCTTTCCACCCATGATAGTGTCAGTCCTTCAACAGGAGGCTGTACAGACAGGCCCAGCTTAGTTTGTACGTGGGTATACGTGGCATGGAGAATCTTGCCCAGGGTGTGAGAGCTGCATTTCTGTCCTGCTGGCTCAAAGCCCAGAAGTCAAGAGGACAGAGTCCAGCACAGACCCTGCAAAGGAAGGATGCACGTACCTTCCCAGTATTTTTAGAAGATTCTGCTGGTGCAGGATCACTGTTTATGGTGCAGCTGTTGTGCTTGTTATGTTACTCATGAATTAATGAGAATTTTGCATAATTTGGTGCAGCTGGTTATTTTCTAGACATCCTGAAGGGAACCAGGACGTGGGCTGCATAATCCATGGTTTACAACTGACGGTCCAGAGCTAGGGTGAAGGTGCAAGTGCAACCCCAATGGTCTGGTTCCTGCTGTGGAGCTGGAGGAAAACCCATAGCAATAGCCACAGGTCTTAAGGAATGTTCAACTGGGCTCACAGCAGCAGAGAGGCTTGGGGACTACCCAGCTGAAATGTCTTATTCATCCAGTAATTACAACTGGGCTCACCTGGAGAAAGCTCAGCTCCAAACCTGAGCCCTGAGGGGTGTAGTCAGGACAGTTCGCTTCTGTGGTGCAGCCCTTAATTGGAAAGGCTCTAAAGCAGCTGAAAATGGGGATCAAAAGCATGTGGGAGATTGCACCAGCATCATGCAGCTGGCCAGGCAGAGCGTGGGCTGGCACTGCCAGATTCTTGTAAGTACAGGAATTGTGACACTGATGTGGGAAATTTAAAATGTGAAAGAGGGGTTTGGTGGCAGCCCTGGGGAGCAGATCAGCAGCAGCTGCGGGGGATGCAGCAGGCGATAAAGGCAAGTGTCTGCCTGAAGAGGTTTTGCAAAAGGAGCTGCTTTGATGAACACATCTTTTATAAATTGTTTCCTTAATGGTCTTGGCATGAAAAGCTGTGTTTTGCTGGTGGAAATTCCTTCTGTGCATTTCCTGCTGTCACGCCTGCTTGTTCGGTCTGTGACTTGCAGTCAGTAGTGAGCAGCCCCAGGCTGGGGTCTCATCGGATCTGCAGAGGGAACAGGACACAGCTGAACAAAACATGGGAGATTTATAGTCTCTCTGTAGAGGGCAAGAAGCTGTTTCTTGAGCCACAGCAAACACTATACTAGGCAGGTCATCTTGGAGATAACACGAACACCTCCTCTTCCCAATTTCTGGGTTAATAGCAGGGGCTCAGATGAAAAAGTATAGGATTAATGAAATGTTAACTTTATTTTAAAAACATGAAGCATGTTTATGCTTATTTATACTTTGGGCTGCAAGGGAAGAAAGCAGAGAGATGCATGGGTAAAAAATTTTGCATCTTTGGCTGAAACTTAGGTTCAGGACTAAAGCAGCTGGTGGTGGCAGGAGGAGTTTTACACCAGTGTAAAGCCTGGTGGAGGAATGTTGCTTCTTCAGAAAGGACTTGGGGATTGAGGAAGGATTAGGTAAAGAATGAACAGGAGGATCCTTAAAAAGTGATTTTTCTGATCAGCTTTATTCTGTGCATGTCTGCCCAGGCACCTCACATTGATTTGACACTGAATAATTTTTCTCATTTAAAACCCACAACATATTGCAAGCAATTGTACATGTGCCTACCTTTAAACACTCATGTAGCTGCATGTCTGATTATAATTACACCCCTGTGAAATTTTTTGGTGGACCCAAGGACTTAATCCCAGAAACCTCACTGTTCACATCTCTTTACATGTGAATTTATGCTCGCAGGATGAAACCCTGCCTTCAGCTATGAAGCAATTAATTGTTATAAGCAGAAAACATGCAGGGGTGGGGGAAGAAGGGCCTGATTAAAACACTTAGTGTAGGTGAAAGAAGATCCTTCACTACTGGTAGGTATATATCTCTGTTGCTGCTGGGGAAGCAGCTGTCCCAGGCTGCTTGCTTATGAGGCAAATGAAGATTTACTTTGACACAGAGAGGGAAATGAAACCTGATTTTAATTCCAGCTGCATAAGTGTGCGTGTGCCAGAAGCGCTTTCCCTGGAGAGTCCCTACAGTTCATAGCTTGGTTTTGCAGATTCCCTGATAGCCACCGAGCTGTGGGAGCTGTGCATGCCGCAGGCAAGTGGTTTGCATGGCTGCAGGCACAGGGGCAAGCTGGTGCCACAGCCAGGAGGTGACTACCCACCTGAGATTGCTGTGGACCAAACCAGCTGGGAACACTGTGTGAATGTGTGAGGAGAAAGCATGGAAAAAGAGATTTGACCCCGAGACAAGAACTGAGGGGACAAAAAAAAAAAAAAGATGAGTTGGTTCAAACACCTAGCTCTGAGTGCTGCTCCATGAGAGGTGTTTCAGCCCAGGCTGGGTTGGAAGAGTGTGGTGGTGCGTGAGTGCTTAGGAAAGGGACTGCACAGCCAAAAAAGAAGTTGCCTAGTTACCTCCAGTGACCTTCACCAGCTTAGTGCCAGACTTTAATATGCTTTCCACTTGTTTGGGGCTACCCTTAAAGCCCTGCTACTGTGGAAAGGATCCTTCTTCTTGTAGAAAGAATCTGTGCTCAGTTCTTCACCTGAAAACATTCCAAGATGCTTCACCCAATCACCCGCCACATGCAGAGCCACATAAAGATCAGGTTTTGCAGAGGAGCATACATTCTCCTGTTACCTCCTGTGAGGTTCATAAGTAAAACACACTGAAGTCACCCTGTTGTTGAGGAGATCGCATCCACACCCTGGTGGTTTGCCTGCTGATGGTGAACCTCATCCTTGACTGGTCTAAATCACTATTTCACCTGTTGGTGGCATTATCCCCTCTTGTAAATTATCACTACGCTATCAACTGAGGATCTAGATTGAACTGCTTATTCCTTTCCCCTTTCCTCCTCAACAGTGAGTGGATAAACTGGAATTTCCAAGAGGCAAGAGAAGCAGTTTGGAGCTGGCTCACAGCCCTCTCTGCTGAGCAGAAGGCAATCCTTTGCCTTCAGGGTTTGAGAGTAGTGAAAAGGTTGGGCATTGGTGTTGTAAATGTACGGAGCAGCATTGAGCTGCTGCAGCTGTGATGGTCTAAGGGTGCATGTAAAGTAAAGTTGAATTTTTCCCTTCCTTCATCTGAATGCTTAGGGGGTAGGGAGAACCAAGAAATTCCTGGACATCTGGACTTTTCTTCCCATCTGTTTTTGCCTATGTCTTCAGAAATGGTCTGTAAGCCCCTCTAGAGGTGGAGGGATGGAGCTGGAGCAGCCACAATTCCTGGAACATGAGGATGAGCATCTCTGATAGCTTTTTTCAGAGCAATTTGTTACAGAATTTACCTTATCTCTTTTTGCTTTCTCTTCCATTGCTGTCTTAGAGCTGAAGTAGGCAAGCTAACCTGTAAGGGCAGCAGGAGACAGCTGTGGTCCTGTGGTCCTGTGTGACTGCTGACCTGCATGGGATGTCTCTGCTAAGGTGTTTGACACCCATATTTGATTAAGTAGATCACAGATGTTCAAGGATGTTCTGCCAGAAGCCCCAGTGATTTGGCAGATTTCCTGAAGCTCATGCCCCTTCTTGCTTCCATTGATGTCCATCTTAATTATTTTATATATACTGTTCCTTGCTGCATGAAAGAGTTTCCACAGTTGTGAATGTGTGAGAAGGAGGCTTTGTTGTCTGTTATTACTCATGTAATTAGGGTGTACTGGTAACTTTAGGTAAAGGAATATGAAAATAATTAGGTTGCTTTTGGCCAAGCTCATCACAAACACCAGAAGCCCCAGAATTCAGATTAATTTCACGTTTTTCTGGGGTTGCCATAGTCTTTTTAGCTAGCTAGGTTGATGGCACAGCCAGTCTCTTTAGGGCTTTCTGTCCATTTGTTGTTATATATCAACCTCTTAAATGATTAATTAAGCCACTACCATGAATAATGGCTGGGAAATATTATCATAGTTAAAGCTAGACTGGCCCACACGTTTTAACTATCTGCAGTGAAAATGCTTGTCACCAGCTCCGCCAACAGAGAAGCGTGTAAGTATTAAACAGAAATGGCTCTATAAGGCTAAAGAAACAAGTGGAAGGCTTGCTGTTTTACTAGCTCAACAAACTACATTTCACTCCTGTCCCTGCTTCCTTTTCAGCATAGCAATATATGCCCCATTTCCAAAATGCTCATATAAACAATGGGGAGGAAAGCCTTTTGTGTGGCTTTTGCTAAGATTGCAAGTTGTGTGGGCAGTGCAACCCGACAGAATTTCAATGAGATTTGCAAGCCGGTATGCTTATGCACAGGGAAGTGTTTCATAACTCATATTCTCTCTTAATTGACTCTTTTTTTTTCCACAAAATAATTTATATGAAGGTGAAAAGGGAAAGTGCTTTGACAAAACAGACAAGACTGTCTTTGAAGAACCCAAGGAAATTTTGTCTGCTTAGATTTATTCATTCTGTAATTAAAACACTTTGATGTAAACATGGTATACTCCAGAATTTGTAAACTGCTGCTCTGCACAGTGCTCCAAAGGTCTTTTCTTTTTCTATTAGTCAGTGTTCTGCTCTGATTTGTACATTATGCATTGTTTTGGGGGCCACTTGAATTTTTGAATTTTTTTAAAATACTTTTGATGTTAAGCCTTCAGCTTTTGGCTCTAGATGTTACTGAAGAAGTTCAAGTTCCCATTGTCTGTGCTATATTCTCATTCATTCTTGATGTTTCTACAGCCATGGCTTTATGATGACAATGAAGAAGAACCTGGGTACCGCTTGCAGTGTCCAAACTGATGTGCATAATGAGCAATTCAAACTGCTACCTACTTTACATCATGCAAAGAATATGCTCAACTAAGTGTGTGTGTGAGAAATGCTCTGAGAGCTCTGGATGGTCAGGTCTGAATTTAAGCAAAGTCATGGGGCTAACACTGAGTTTATGCTGGGTACTCCAGCAGACTGTGAATGTGACTTTCTGTCTCTGTTTGCAGACAGCTCTTTGCAGGGCTGAACACTTGCACAGTTTTGTTTTAGCTTTGTTTTTTCTCCATTTGCCCCAACAGGGCCGTGTCTCTGTTTTTTATGTACTGGTGGTAGCTTCAGAAAAATGCAGATCCTAACATGGTTGATAAAATCTCGCAACGCATAGATGGCAAAGCCAAAAAACCCAACGCAAAGAAAAGCACTTTGGCCACCTCCTACAAGGTGTGACCTTTATGCTTTTACATTAAGATGCTTCAACACTATATGCGATTGGGATGGAGGCTGTGTGAAGTCTTTCCCTCCCAACTTTTTGCATCTCTGGAGTTTTGAAGGAGTGTCGTGGTTTAACCCCAGCTGACAACGGAGGCCCACACAGCTGCTCGCTCACTCCCCCTGGTGGGATGCGGTAGAGAATCAGAAAAGTGAGAAAACGCGTGGGTTGGGATGCGGACAGTTTAACAGATAAAGAAAAAGGTGCACATGCAAGGAAAGCAAACCAAGGAATTCATTCCCCACTTCCCATTGGCAGGAAGGTGTTCTGCCATCTCCAGGAGAGCAGGGCTTCATCATGCGTAATGGTTACTTCGGAAGACAAATGTCATAATTCTTGAACATCCCCCCTTCCTCCTCCTTCCCTCAGCTTTCTATGGTGAGCATGATGTCATATGGTCTGGAATATCCCTTTGGTCAGTTGGGATCAGCTGTCCCAGCTGTGTCCCCTCCCAACTCCTTGTGCACCCCCAGCCTGCTCACTAGTGGGTTGGTTTGAGAAGCAGCAAAGGTCTTGACTCTGTAAGCACTGCTCAGCAATAACTAAAACCTCCCCGTATTACAAACACTGTTACTAGCACAAATCCAAAACATAGCCCCATAGTCAGCTACTATGAAGAAAATTAACTCTATCCCAGCCGAAAGCAGCACATTCTCCAACCATTATTCCATTACATCATGCTCAGGTTCCACACTGTCCAATATCTCCTCATTATTCATCACCCTTCTTTCTGTGCTTTGATATGATACACAGATATAATTCCCCTAGTCTATGGACCACCCCTGTAAAATGTCTGTAAACTGTCACTTGGGTCACACTGAGTTCATTCAGTCCGTGACTTCGGGCTCCATCTATTATGGTGGTCACTTGGGTCAGGAGAGGTAATGTGTTGCATGGAGTTAGTGGGCACCAAAGCCAGCTCATGTCAATGGACTATCTATAAGACAGGAGTAAGACTGTTGTCTTGCTTCCTCTACCTACAGAGGCAATGATGTGAAGCTGCAGTCCTCGTCTTGATTACAAGACAGTGGGAGCAAGGTGTATGGTAGAAGGCAGAGGCCAAGAGATACTGTGGGGATCGAAGCTGACACATGAGGATCAGATAGGCAGACTTGGCACATGGGGAGCAAATCCATCTTGGCCACAACCTGTTAGTAAAACAAAAGTAAGAGGTGCGCATGCCATCTGAAAAATAAGCTGAATTGCCTGGGTGTGGTTAATGGACTACTCTAGAGTGATGGGGCTGTGAAGTGTGGGCTCATCAGCTAACCAAGGCAGGCTGCCTGACTTATTGTAGTGTGGAAGAAGCTTTGGTAGCAATGATGTGCAGACTAGGAAACATCCATATTTTCAGTATGTGAAGGTCTGTCTCGCAGACAAATTTGAATGCATTCTGTTACATTTTGGAGCTTTACAGGGTTTTAACGTGGTCTCAAGCTCCTACTGGCACTAGGTAAAGAGCCCATTGGAGTATATAAGATGGAAGAAAGTTAATAGAGGAATGTGGAACAGGTTCTAATACAAACAATGAAACATCTACCAAGGGCAACCGTATTCTTCCTGGACTGACTACATCCTACTGTGTTGCACTTGCTTGTGAATATCAGTTTCGTGCTACCATGCAATTGTAGCAGCAGAACCTGGCCAGAAAAACCTCTCTGGAGGACTTATGTGGTTAGGCCTGGTCCCTGGGAGTGGTAGATTTACATAGATTGGAGTGGGTGGTTATGGTCAGAGTAAGCAGGTGTATCTCAGAGGACTGAGAGTGAACTGAGGTCCTCAGAGTGGTGGTGGTGACTTGTGGAAAATGCAGACCCTTGGGAAGGGCAATCAGTTGCCACTGTTGCCAGTGACACGGCTATCCTGGATCTCAAGGGGCTTTTTTCTAACTTCAACTACATCTACTTACCTGACATGCTGACACTGGAGAAGCGACTTCTATGGGACCTGTTCTGGGAGTAAGGGCCGTGTTTGGCATCCCTTTGAAATCGACAACGAGTATCACTAACATTTCAAGTTCACCAGTGAAGAACAGAGCTGCAGAGCTTGGATGGTTGTGGGGGACAGGGACCCTTGGGGAGTTTCCTGCAGGGAAGCCCAGACACCAGGCCTAGTGTGCTGAACTCCTTTTTCTTGGGAAGATATGTTAAGAGCTATAAGAAAGACGGGCCCTGAGAATCTGGACATTGAGACTGCTTTCTTTTCTCTGCCCAGTCGCAGAACAGCTGAAGGTGCTTCATCCTCCCTCTGAAATCTCAGATATGAACTTTCTCAAAGCCCATCAGCCAGAATTTTTGTGAAATCCCCACCTTCATACCTAAAAGAAGGACTTGGAGAAACCGCAGTGGGCAGAAAAGTAACTGCCCCAGGAAACCCCAGCAGCGGTAACAGAGGCACCTCTGGTGCTGTTGGCATCAGTAGGGCCTTTTTGTTTTGCTCTTGGCAAACACCAGTGGTGCCAGTCTCCTGGACAAGAGGGTGTATGTACAAAATGGGATGTGGAGCTGGGGTCCCAGAGATCCCAGAGTGATTCCTGCTGTGGAAAGCTGCTGTGCCGAGCCTTGTTCCCATCCGCATTATTGCAGTCACTGCTCTGGAGCATCAGGCAAAAATATCACTTTCAATCTTGTAATGTGCTGCCCAAGCAAATGTAAAATATTTAATCTGGCATTGCCAAAGGGGTGCTTTATGACTTATGCCAAATTACATTATATAAACATAATTAAAGGGTTAGCTTTGTTTGAATCTGTCATTCTAAGCAATAAAGATGTCAGATAATTTAGTGTTACATTTTGATACTCACCCTATTAAGCTAATAAGTGTTTTTGTGTGCATGTATATGTGAGCAGTGTTCATGGAGTTCGTTTTCTTTTAAAGGTGACTGAGTCTGAAGATGGAGCTGATGGAGTCTAGGAACATTGTCTGCTGCAAAACTGGCTTCCAGAGTTTGCCTTTGAGCTTGGATGTGTGTGGTTCCCAAAACTGCTTGGGGAGTCTGAGAAGGGCCGGAGCCCGTGCCCGTGCACCCATGGCAGCAGTGAGGATCTGTGGAGGGGACCAGGGAGGGGCTGGCACCACTGCTGGGGCAGAGCCAGGCTTGTGCTGGGGGGACCTGTATACATTAAAGCTGAGACATCACTCCTGCAGACGAAAAGTTGCCAAGCTGTGATGGGCGAGGATTTAACAACATGAAACAGTAAAAACTCATGATACTTCTCATTAAAAAAAGGATATTTAATGAGTCGTCTCTTCTGCCCTGTAGGCCTTTTCATGTCTGATATATTTCATTTTGCCTAGTAGCAGGTAGCATCCACTTAGCTGGTGTGCTTCACTGAAGGTCCACCACTTTAGCCAAGTCTTGTCCCTGTTTTTGAGGTGGGGGAACAGAGGTGTGGTTAACTGTCTTACTGAGGATGCGGGAAGATTTGGAGGGGAGGAT
Organism: Eurystomus gularis; assembly: GCA_013400335.1. Lineage (NCBI taxonomy): Eukaryota > Metazoa > Chordata > Aves > Coraciiformes > Coraciidae > Eurystomus > Eurystomus gularis. Next base: position 374,955 of record VZZY01002861.1, read on the forward strand.
ACCTGTTTGTGCTGTGGGTACCAGGCATGAGCAGCCCCAGCGCGGCATGCAATGGAGCAGAGCAGTCGCCAGAGCCCAGGACATGTCTGTCCTTTCCTGGCAGGGAGCTGGGGTGGTTTTGGCTCACGATGGTAGGTGCTTCGTACACTGGGGCTGCTGCAGGCTGATGTGCTGGGTATATGCTCAGTTTCTGAAGAGAAAACCCACCCACCCTCCCTCTCCTGGGTACTCTATTTCAAGACCTATGTTACAACCACTAAATCAATGGAAAAACAAACCCAAATCCTGTTCAAGTACTAGGACAAATATTTTTGAGGTTATTTTAAGTTTTATAAAAAATATTAAACTAAAGAGTAAAATAAAGTTTGCATTATTAAACTGTCTTAATTTTACTGGGATGAGGAAAATAAAGATGCTTCTGAATCTAAGACTTGCATTATCGATCTCTGATGGTGTTTATGAATTAGTAGGTGTCAATTATCCTCTTGAAATCTGTTGTCAAGATAGGCTCTGATTAAGGCTGGCTTTCTTTTTGGCCACTGTTGAGTAAATGCACTGAGTCATAACATGCTGTTTGTTCACCTCTCCAGGGCAGCTGGAGCACAGAGCTGAGTTTGTCATTCGTTCACCATTCATATAGCATAAAGCCTCCTATTTAATATTGAGAAGTTTCTGTTGGATGCCTGAACAGCCTGGGCATACTAGAGGATTAAAAAAAAAAATAGTTCAATTAAAGACCAGGGCAAAAATAGATTCATGGGTTTTCTGTTTCAAATTAAACTCTCAGAAGCCTCTTTCCCAAATTTCTTCCATTCGAGTTTTGGATCCAGTCCTAAATGCTGGGTCTGAAACCCCAAATTGCACTGCAGTTTGTGCCCACATCAGTGACAGGCTGGATCCAAATAGCACATATAACCGCACCAATACTCAGGGAAGCTTTGGGTCTCCTGCCCAGGTTTGGCAGAGTCCTTTTGCTGGTGGACTCTCTCTGCCATGCTGGACCCCCATCTGTTCCCTCACAGCCTGTCCACGTTTCATCTAACCCACTCAGGTCCAACCTGGGTAAATATAATCTGTTGTATAAACATAACAGGATCTGTGTTAGCTGTGAGGACCAGTAGGGGTTAAGTCATTTATAAGTTCAATTAATAAATTAAACTCAGTAGGAGACCTGCAATGTTTTCCAGTTGTTCTCAAAGTATCACAACAAACCTCCTCATTTTGGGAATGGTATCTAGGGGGGATATCTGGCTTTCTAATCTGGGATTTGGTTTGGGCTCATCTCTACCCAAAATATTATTTTAACCACTCTTTGTATTTCATTTCTATACTTTTCCTTCAGTGTGCTTTGAGAAAAGATTCTGCCAAAGACAGAAATGCTTTGAGCCCTGGAAAACATTTTTTTGCCATGTATATGGAAGGCAATGTTTTGCTTGGCTTAGCTTGTGAAATACATGGCACAACCTGCATGAAATACTTGAGGCTGTGAGGAGACATGAGTAATTTTTTAAGACAAAAAAAAAAAAAAAGGAAGAAGTTAATTTTCATCCAGTGGTCTCATTTGCTTATAGCCACACCCAGACAGGAGGTGTGGGGCAAAGCAAGGAAGAAGAGTTGATTTATGAACTTGTAAAATTAAAGTTGGTATAAAGTTAAAAAGAAGCAAAACAACCCCCCCAAAAAAAGCTTAGACTCATGGCAGAGTTTCTACATATGCGAGCAGGAATTAAACCATTAGCATTTGATAAAAATTCATGAGGCTTTCGAAGCACCAGGAGTTGAGATGAAAGCTGTCTCATGTGCCCAGGTTGTGGGGAAAAGGGCTGCCAGTGTCCCCATCCTCACCTGGGTGGGCTTTTCCTTCGGAGGTTCACAGTATGGAGTGGAAGGGTAATGAGGGTTTAATAGGGTTGTAGGATAATTTAGGCTAGCAGGGACCTCCAGAAGTTTCCAGTCCAACCCTCAGGTCAAAGCAGGGTCAGCAGTGAGTCACCACCTCCATGGGCTCCTCTTCTGCCCTAGAAGTGGCCAAGTGGTTCTCAGTAAAGGTGTGGAGAAGAGATGCCAGAAGCAACTGAATCTGGCCAGACTGACTCTTTAGTGCTGAGCCCAAAACTAGAGCAGTCCCTGGGCTGCCTTGTTTCAGGCTGATGCTCCTTGGAGGTCACAACATAACAGGCAGTTTAGGGATAAAGCAGAATTGTGGCTGCTCAGTCTGCAGCACATGTCCATATCTCCACGGTGAAAGAAGGCTGTTTGATCTTGCGTCTGAAATGCACAACTTTGATCTCCATCCATTGGTTCTGCCTGTGTTGAGAACGTGGCTACAAGAAGAGTCTGTGACAGTGAGCACGGCTCTCAGGTGGGGTGTTGTCACACTGCCTGTCAGCCACATATTGCGTTGAGGCAAGGGTAACTGGCCATTGTTTGTACCGTAATACTCCCAGAATCCTGTGATACCACTCCAGAACAAACCAAGATGATAATCCTACCTCTCAGATTTCCAAATCCAATCCACAGCTCTGTGGAGGGGTAAGATGTGGGCAGAGAAACACAAAGCACTGGTGGAGGAGGAGTTGGGATTACTACAAGATGCAGCAGCGGTGGGATGTTACCTGGCTCCTCAGCACTGCTCCTGCCTGCAGCTGTTGAGCACTTTGCACTCTGGTTTGCTTGTAGTTCATTGCTTAATGCCTTGCCTGGTAGTTTTCCTGACATGCCTTCACCTGCAAGTGAATATCTTCTCCTGCAGCCCCTGGCAGAACAAACCATACCCCAGTTGGGAAAGTTTCTTGGAGAGATGCTGGAAGGCCTGGGAAGGAGAACCAGGGCTTGGAGGGTCCAGCTGGTCCCTGGACCACCCCCTTGCTCCATCCAGGCAATTTCCCACTAGTCAGGGGAGCTTTTATTTCTCCAGAGCAGATAAAATTATTAGGATGGCAATAAAATAGTAAGGCTGAGGCTCAGTGGGCACCTCACAGGGTGCTGCTTGTTTGCTTCTGAAAAGGACTGATTCTTTTTCTTAAGTTGTGAAGTGTCCTTTGGAGGTGTCCTGAGATGCTGCCAAGAGCAGTTTCTTCACCTCAGGGAAAAGTATGTGGATCTGGTAGCTGTGGGACAGATGGGATCATCAACCTGGCAAGCTGCTGGTTTTGGGAGGTTTGCACAGCCACTGGTGGCATGGGCCACCCCATTCCAGTGGCCTCTGTGTCCGCAGCACAGTATGGGCTCCCCACCAGCGGCTTGGCCATGTCCCAGGTCTCTTAAATGCATCTTCATTTTGTTGGTTGCTTTCAAGGGTCTTATAGGCAACACTGGTGTTTCGAAGGGGGAAGCAGAGGTATATAGACTTTTAAATGAAAAGAAATGTATTGCAATGAGTTTGCCACGGGTCAAAATGCCCTGACACCACCATTCCTGCCAGGAGCCCATACTGTGGCTGGAGCTACAGTATGTCCTTCACCGCATGCTGGTGTGTGGTCTTATCATGTCCGTGTGTTATTTCTGAAGGCTTCCAAGGCTTCATTTTTCTCTGCAGGCCTCTACAATCCCAGTGCATGTTTAGTCAATAAACCAAAAAAGGCTAGAATCTTCACTTCTAGCAGACAGTGTTAGTGACCAGATGATGCCCAGAGTTGTTCCTATGGCTTCTTTCCTCAAACCCATCTTTTCCTGCAGCTGGAGCAAATCTCAGCAGAGACACAGACATTGCTGTGGGATGAATAAGTGCAAAGCCACTGAGAAGACCTCAGAGGACAGCTGGTTCCTAATACTGTCTGTCTGTGTTTGTTGCTTCTAGGTTCCTCCCATCAGAAGTAGCTCCTCTAATCTGACTATCAATCCTTGAATCCTTGAATCCCTGTAGCTCATCTCCAGCTTGAGCTTTTGTCATAATTGACAGGAAAAAGAATGCCTTTTGAGTGAAAGGGAGGTTCTCCCTGTTAGGCTCCAGAAGCAGAGCACGTGCACGAGGCCCTGGCACTTTTGCTGCAGGAGTCATTAAATCTGTTTAATTTGGCTGTGTTGGTGTGCGTGGTGCCTGCTGTGCGGCAGGCGAGCAAGCTCTGATGCACCTCCACTTGGGCACCCTCCTGCAGAAAGACCTGGGCTTCAGGAGGGGGGAAGAAGGGAAATGGGAAACAGGAAAAGTGCTCTCAGGGAGTGATGGTTTGCCATCGCTTGATTAGGATGATTTAAATAAGCCATTTGGGAGCAGGCAGGAGGAAGGAGGACTGCCTCCTGTGCTCTGCCAGCGGGAGCGATTTGTTGCTGTTATCAAGTGAGCAGCTGCTTTTTTTGGAGCGGTGCACAAAAGCTGTAGGGCTCACTGGAGGATGGGATTGGAGGATTGAAAAGAATGTTTTTGCTTAGGAGAGGGGAAGTGTGGAGCAGCTGAGATGAGTGTGGCTGGTCTCCATCAGCAGAGCCGTGAGGGAGGGATGAGGAAGCCAACCTGCTTCTGGTGGGGGAAGAGACTTCAAGGAGGCAATGAAACTCTTTGAGACTGAGGGAAGGTTGCACAGCACAGCGCAGAAATGTTATGTGTGATAATTCAGCAGCACCCAGGCTTTGCGTGGGATTCAGGAGGACCAGGGCTGGAAACAGAGTATTCAGGGATGAGTGATGGAGCTCTGTAGGGCATGTCCTGAAACACCGACCACTCCACTCAGTCAGTTGGGTGTTTCCATCCTCACTGTGATGCAGTGTCCTTGCAATTTCTCTTCTTTTAGGGTATGGCCTAGCCATAATTTGGAAAAATTAAAAACTGGGAAAAAAAAGCCATCCAGGCACTTCAGTGTAGTGAGTATGAGTCCCAAACGGGTGCTCTTTTTAGCCAGACAGGTTCTGCCATCCATGCTTGATTTGATCTTCCAAAATAACAGTGTGAACTTTGATATTTCCACATTTTATGGCAAGAAATAACGTGTCTGTAACAGTTTTAATCCTGGGTATTAGCTCTTCTCCAAACTTCAGAGATATACAGATATACACACCCTACCTTCCCGCATGCGGGTGGATAATTAGGAAGAAAAAATCCTTTTGCCTGTGTGTTGGTACATGTCCTTCCAAGCAATCCCATTTTCCATAGAGATCACGTGTGGCTGAAAGGCAGCTGTTATTGGGTATCCTGTGTGCTTTGCAGCATGTTGTGCTCATAAACGAAAAGCAAGATAAATTTCAGTACCTAATCATTTTACACAAGAGAACTAAACAAGAACTTCAGAGCCCTGTGCCAATATAGGAATGAATAACACGTCTGACTTTTCTTAGAGGAAATTTCAGGATGGTATTAATTTATTATATTGGATTAAATGATCATATGGATTGCTACCTTTGATTTTTTTAAATATCTTTTCATGATAAGGGTAAAACCAGCAGATTAAATCCTCTAATTAAAATCCTCTTGGCTGGGGATATGAATAGTATGTAAATGTTTTCATTTGCTAGCTACACTTCCAAAATGGGGATACGAGAAATGCACAGTCTACACCTCCAAAAGGTAGTATGTCTTCCACTATCCCAACATCAGCCTGGTCCAGTTGTCTGCATCTCCCCTTTTCACACTGCTATGAGTCAGGAAAAAATCCCTTAAATCTAAGGCAGTTACAGAGAATCTTGTTTCTTGTTCTTTCCTCTTCTTTTTTTTCTTTTTTTTTTTTTTTTTAATTAAATGAACTCATAAATGCCTCTTTAAAAAAAAAAAAAAGAAAGAAGAAAGAAAATAAAGGAAAACCTTGCACCTTCTTCCAGGTGAATGCCAGTTATTGACTGAGACAAGACAGTGGCAATGTTTCTGTTTCTGCATTAAGTTCTAATATAATTGAGTTTTTGTGACATTGATTTATTAAGGCTGCTGGACAAAAGCTGGAATCTGAGTGCACAACAGGAATCCATACAGTGGTTAAGGAGATCAGGGGAAAATTATACTTGGACTTATAATGAAATAATTCCAAAGTATCTTCACTGAAATGAATGAGTTTATTTTGGACTAATTCTCTTGTAAATAAGAGGCTGGCAGCAGCAGGGTTAAGAAAGTGGCTTTCTCTGAAATAAGAGAGAAAAAGGAAAGAGTACAAGCTAGGCAATGATGCGGAATTAGTTTCTTAAGAAAAGCCCTCTCTTTCCATAACTTTTTTGCAACACTGGACATTTTTGGGGGGGGGGGG